>PVIA01005134.1:0-121892 GCA_004024845.1 Tonatia bakeri
GATCAAAGTTAAAGGACACATGGATAAAAGCTAGGGGGAGGGTGGTAATGGGAGGGAGGTAGGGAGGGGGGTTGGGAGGGCTTGATTGGGTGGGAGGTGGGGGGGGTGGGAGGACTTGAATGGGAGTAAGGGAGTGAAAACTGTACTTGAACATTCATTTAAATAAAAATAAATTTAAAAAAACTACTAGACTATATAACCATTAATATTTTTAATTTTCTCAAAATGCTATTTTGTGAATATTTTGAAGTTAGTATCTAGTGACTAATGCATATAACTGTCTTCCTGATATGAAAAAAAAGGTTAATAGATTCCAAATTTTAGTCTGAGATATCATCATTAAGAAAGCTGGTCATACATTATATCTATCAGTCAATTTTCTGTCAATGTCAGATGTACCTTAAGTTTAGAAATGCAGACTTTATTTTTTTACATAATAAAATTTGATTCTTTTCTGAGATAAGGTGTGGAATGAGTATAAAGCGAAAAGAATTTAAGATAAAAGAAGATAGACAAAAAAGAATGAGAGAAAAAGGTAAAACTTATTTGCTAGGTATTATCAGAGTCTGGCACAAACTCATTGCAGTAGACTGCCTTAAAAGCTTCCTTTTGCCAAGTCAGTATAAAGATTGTGATGAGATTAAAATCCTAGTAGATTTATGTTGAATATTTTGATTTAACATAATTATGTAAATGCACAGCATGGTTAACACATAGAGAATTGAAGTATTTTGATATTTTAACATTACACATCTGATTGAAATTCTTATTAGTTATATAAATATTTAGTTATTATTTTCATTTTATTAGCACCAATACTAGCATTATTTATTTTTTTAGTGTTTTTTAGATTTGCAGACCATTAAATTCAATCAACTTATTTTAGATTCTATAAAGATTCTTGGAATGTAGGAGACAGGAAAAATACTTAAGTGAATATGACTGACATAACCTGTATAGCTCATAGTATAGTACACAGATGGGATAAGGGTTTAAAAAGAAAATAATTCATTATATTGTAGGTTGAATTTTTAAAATAAATATTAATTAAAACCTGAACAAATATATAGAAACAAGCAGGATATTAACAAATAGGAAAGCAGAAAAGTTGCAGGAAACAATTTATGTTTTTTTCTGGGTCTTGAAAAGTAGGTTTTATCCAGATTGTAAGCATTGATAAAGTAAAGGTAACGTGTAAAATTAAATGTGAAAATGTTGGATGGCATTAAAGTCTTAAATACACTGCTGCAAAAAAGTCTTCCTGAAATAGACTGCAATCTGCAACATGGTCTGTTGCTTTCAAGCCTAATTTACATATATTACATCGGAGGCATTTCTTTTTCTTTCTCTTTTAAAACATTTAATTGACTTTTTTTGTGAATTACTGTTAACACATATCTGCCTTTGTTTATAGACAAGGAATCTGGGTTAAGGGTGCAGTGAGCAATCGCTTCCTGTCGCCAACAAGCGAGCTGCCTTGAAGCAGCACTAAGGGAGACATTTTCCCAAAATTTATGTTCTCAGTGTGCCCGCAGATTGCTGTTTGTTAAAAATTAACATACCCACACACTCCTCCAAAATACAGAGAATATTAATATTGCGAGTAAACTTTACAGTTTTAACGTAAAATTCAACCAGTCATTTCCAGACGCAGATTATAATAGATGCATTTATACTAGGACAATGAAACAGATGCTAAACCAGATTTCCTTCTCACACAAACACACAATAATATTGATTCATCTCACAACAATGTGTTCAATATTCCAGACATAGTTCTAGGTTCCGGGCTCACTGCTAAAAACATGATGGACAAGACGCTTGTCTTCTTCATGCCCAGCAGGCTGGTGGAGCTGGCTACGCGGCGAAGCTGTACTGAGTCACGTTCACGAGTTCACGAACTCCTACCAGGTCGGTCTGGACCTGTGTTAGGTCTCTTTTGGTAGCTCGAAGAAATGAAAGGAAATTTAATGCAGTACGGGGAGGGCCTTTGATGCCCCAGAAGTTTTGGTATTTTTCTTTCTTGAAGGAGAACACTTTCGCTGAAGAACTTAAGAAGAGAAAGTCGTTACAAGTGAAAGGGAGGCAGAGCTATTGCCTAACAGCAAATCGTTTAAGAGAGGCACTGATAATCTGCTTTCGAAGAAAGTGTCATTTCATCCTTTACCAAGATATTATGTGGTAGCCAAATCAGAGAATATCAATCTTTGCACATTCAGGGCACTCTAATCATACTTCTGAATTTATTTATAGGATTTTTTGAGACTTTCGATACTCTCGATTAGGCTGACTGTTTAAAATGAAACACGCATTATTTCCCATCGCACATATAACAAAAAAAAGTTAAGATTAATCTTGGCATTGACATTTAAGCTCACGCTCTAAAATGAGAGTTCCTACCTCTTTGCACATTCTTTTTATGTAACAGGGTAGGGTGGATCAGAGATCGCTGGAGAATGTGGGAGACCCTAGTCCAGGGGAACCCCAACCCAGCACAGGAGGCTGCTCCCCCTCCTGCCAGGAGACAACAGAAGGCAGTCAGAGCTGCTGAGGAGGCAGCCACTGAAGCAGCGAGTCTTCTCCAAAGGGAGTGGCCCCTGGAGCAGAAAGATTGCTGGAGGCCAAAGTAAACAAAGACAACTCTCACAGTAAATAAGCCAGCGTGCACTGCCGGAGGGAGCTAAGCTGCTCCTGACTCAGCAGAAGGGGGTTTGTGCTCAGCACGTGTGCCAGACTGAACGCTTAGCCCTCTAGTTAAACATGGCAACCAGAAGAGGGGAAAAGCAAATATTGCTAACACTGACCCCCTGGTTGAAAAGCTGAACACTCCCCCTGGATTCTGGAGAGCATGGACTTCTGGGAGAAAACTTTTAAACAGCAGGCAGGCAAGAACTGCTCTCCTGATCTCTTGGCTTCTTGGCTTCCTGGGCTCCTGCTTTGCCCTGTACAAACAGGAGCACTGTGGGACTGGCAGGAGTCAGGCCCATCTGGGGCTTAAGCCCCGCCCCATTCGAAGCCAGCCCGGTCCCCCAGAGTCAGGGCTCCACACTGGGATGCTTGCCTCGCTGGGCTCCAGCCTTTGGGACACTATGACCCAGTGCATCATGGCACATGGGTCGTGGACTGCCTCCTCCCCTGAAAGCAGCATATGGAAACTGAGAGCAACACATGGAGACATGTGCTGGCAAGTTCCTTGCTGATGGAACTCCCCCTGCATGACCGTCTGGAGTGATCTGGCAAGAGACCCCAGCCCATGATGGAAAGAGAGAGAGAGGCTGCAAGATGATGTTGACTCCAAAACTCACAAGTGCAGACCCCAGAAAGGATGGGGACCTGTTTGCATGGCTGGCATAAGCTCCAAAAGGATAGATGAGCAATAATGAGGATCTTCTCGGCATGCCTTTGGTTCATAATCTTTTGCGGAGGAAGGGAGGTTTTGTGTCTTGTGTAAAAGAAGGGTTCAGAGAAGGAATGCTCCCTGTCCCACCCCACCTATTGGGAATCCTGCTAATGAAAACCTATTTCCTTCCATGTAAATCGTGCTGTTATGTGTATACACAGTGACAAGTCACCAGGCCCCATGCTGCCTGGTTACACTTACACAGGATTTCCTTCTCCCTGTTCTTTCTGGACTAGAGAAGTGAAAGAGTCAGACTCATTGCAGATAGACTTTTTTTTCCCCCATTAAATAAAAGGACAGAGAGGGACATAACCAGTGCATACACAGAATCTTCTTCTAAATGAATAAATCAGAAAAACCATTTGGGGCACAGAGCAGAGGAGGCAGTGGGGAGCCAGGATCTCCCTCAACAGAAAGTATCAAGAGTGAAAGAAGCTCCCTCCCTGCACCATTAACACACATTTTGCCCACAGGTGGTCTGGTTGATCTGAATTCTTATGAGTCAGCCCCTCAAGCCACACTGAACTTCTGACACTTGCTCCAACACACTCAGCCAGCGATTTTCAACCTTTTTCATCTCATGCACACATAAACTAATTACAAAAATTATACACCATGCCAACAAATATATGTTTTGCCAATACAAAAGTTACCATTAATATTCATATATGTTCTTTTCTACTAAGATAAAATGTTGATCTCAGGAGTATATCTGAAACTTTTCCTGCTTATAATCCTAAATAAAAGAAGAAAATGTTAATGCAAACAATGTTTCCATTCACATATATTCTCTTGTTGCAGAATAGCATAACAAGGTGTTAAATAATACAATCCCCTTAAAATATTACAGTTTTCTATAATTTTGTGGAGAAAGTAAATGAAAATATCAACTAATAAATAAAGGATTTATTTTAAATTCTGTTAATTAACTATTTTAAAATGAAACTTTTTAATAAAGAAAAATTGCTAATTTACCAATACTTAAATGTCTGACCTCTGTCTACCTTGACTACTCTAAGAAGACTTGTTATTTCTAATAATCTCTACCTCAGCATCTTCCACTTTTATTAGGCAACTTAAACTAATTTTTAATTACATTAATTTTTGTTGGTTTACATTCTTTTTATTGATCTCTCCATCCTGAGTTTCATCATACTAATGTTACAAGGGGACAGACAATGCCTGTGTCATTCCCTAATGTATGAACACTTCAGGACACAATGCCCAACAAACATTAAGTTCTTGAATGTATTTGTTAAATAAACATTTGTGTTTTAACACACTTGTGGTGTTTCATACTTTTCTTTGTCATGAAAAAATAATGTCTTTTCAGCAGTTGGGTTGTAAAGTCAACCTCTGTGGTTAAGAAAAGGCTAACCTTAATTATGCTAGATATTTTATTAAAATAATGCTTTGGTATAATTTCTGTTATAGTCTTCCAAAGAATGAACTTCAAATCAAACCCATTCATATAAAACTGAGGAGGCAATATGTATATGTAACTTTGAAGCCATATTTTATATGTCTAATCCCGTCTTGCCTTCTACAGAGTGTATTGGTCTAATTTAGTATTTATTCTTTTTTTAATAAAGTGAATATGTTTTCAAAATGCTCATAATGTAGCTAAATCTGTCACATATATGTTACTTGTATAATTTCACTAAATCTTTTTGACATTTCATTGAGTTAGGCATTATCATCATTATTTTATCAAAGAGAACATTGAGAGACAAAGAAGAAAATAACTTGCCAAAGAATAAAGATGTAGATCCTTGCAGAACTGGAATTTAAAATCATATTTGTATACTAAAGAGTTACTACTGAAACCTTCACAGACATTTATTATACCTTTAGTTTTATTTTTTAACTTTAGAGAAATTGTGTGAGTTACTTTAAAACATATGAACATACTAAAACAAAAACTTTTGAAGATTAAAGATTTTTTTAACACAGCCTGAAAACTTATTTTATTGCTGGAGGCAGCATCCTTGTAAGAAAGGGGTTATTTTTATAGAGTAAAATGTTCTATATTTTTCTTAATGGCAGAGAAATATTCTACCAAGTTACCACAAAAAAATGAAGACTAAAGAAGATACAGAGCTGAAAAATAACCAATAATAAGAGAACAAACATAAAGTACAGAGAACAAAGTACCTTTTGTTATAAAAGTCACTCAAGGTATATGCTAGCTGAAAAAAAAATAGCTTACATGTCATACTTCATTTTTCACTTTGCTTTGTTTCTTAGTTCAAGGTTAGAAATGTGAAATCAAACAGATTATGCCTTACAATCTACCCAGCTTTCAAGACAAGCACAAAATATTGCCTTAATCCCTTCTTTTCTTTTTACTGTTGTAAATCTCTTCTTTACTTTTGACTTTTCTCTTTACTGTTGTACCCTGATTTTAAAACATAAGTCTGATGACCAAATATGAAAATGATTTGAAATCATCCCTGTGACTTCAGTATAGAGCTTTTAATGTTTGCAGGATATGAGAGAAGAGTCCCAAATATATTTAACACAATTATGGTTTTCTTCATAACTGTGATTCTCTAGATTCCTCAATTTTATATAAAAATCTATATAATCATGGGAAATGAAATAAGTTTGCTTGATTTAGCTTTAATATAAACTAACATTTATCTTCCTAACTTAAGTGGTACACAAAAGAGACAGCAGACTTGGAGGTGCATGCGAGCCAGTACCCTCAGCATCGGGCAGAGAGATGACAGCGTCCATGTGCACTGAGGCTATAAACACACCACCAGTGTTAGTCAAATAAAAGTATGCATGTTTGAAGCCTTGGGTTATTTTAAGCAATTAATATTCTTACACAAATACAAAAGGAGTGTTGCTAGTAAGGTAGAAAACTCGCCATAAATTCATAGTGATGGAAGCAATTATCACAGCAGGGTATATTTTCCCATTTCATAGAGTTAAAAATCTAGATAACTGTGTTATACATGGGCCATCTGCAAGTCCAAGGAAAACTAAATTATGCATTGACTCCATAGACAAGAAGACTGTATCAGTCTTTATAAGCACATACAGACTCAGCTGAGTGTCTGTCTACACATGATAATTTTTATAGTTCTTCTTTGTTCCTTCTTTTCTCAACTTATCAACTGAGGAAACAATGGGAGATTCAGACACACATACTCAAATGCTTCTAGTAGTCTTCTATCTCTTCTCTTCTGCACTGAGAAACACAGCTGTTTAGAACATTATGTAATGTCCTTTATATTGACTTCAAACAATTTGCAAAGGAGTCTCAAGGTTCGCACTCAGTTGTTTTTCATTGGCCAGCACATACATCACATATATTTCTAGCTCTTACTATATTTTTCTGCTCTCATTTAGAGCAAATTCCCACAAAAGGTTTTCATACTTGTTCTCCTTCTTTCTTGAATATATCTAATGTTTAGTATAAAGATTATTGCTGAAAAGTTATCAAATCAGAGGGTGAATGCGTGATCTTTTTTTTTTCCATTTCCTTACGTTAGATGTGTAAGGCTACCACACTAACTGGTTTCTCCTCCTTCATTACTGGATGTCACTAGGAGCCCTACGTTCCCAGAGAACTCCCATTACCACCTTCCTGGTCATCAGACATCTACTAGCAAGGAGTCAATAAGAGGCTCTAGGACAAAGGGCTGTCTTGGCAAGACTCACATATCACTCAGTCCCACTATATTTACACCTCATCAAATGCTTCAACTTTGAGAACACCAGGCACCATATTTTGTCCTTCATTTTGGATTATGTGAGCTACCACAAGAAGTCTAAAACTCTCTGGTCACCCCTCATCTAATGCACCCACATATCCATTAAGGTTAGCATTCCATTCCCTCTTTATGACCCTATCTGCCTTTTCTCCCGAATTGAAATCTTTACATTACGTCTGTTGAAACTAATAATGAATTGTCTGCAAAATCACTCATGTTATGAAACTGTACCCAATGTCCTTTTTGCCCTCTCAATCTAACTAAAAAATGCTCTCTCTTGGGTATATGGATTATCTTGGTTTCAAACACAACTACGTTCTCTACACACTTTTGAAATGATTAGGTCACTGCAACATGTCCCTTTCTGCATTTAAATCAATGGTTTCTCTTTCTCTGGCAAGCACTTCCATTGTTGATTCAGATGTAAGCAGGTCATAGTACTCCATATGCTTGATTACTATAGTCACCCATAGAATCTCTAGTTAATTGCCTTCATTTAGTCAAGATTTTAACACCCAGCTCTGTGTTTACTAACAGCATTCTTATCATATATCTGGCTGATGCCTATATCCGTATAGATGCCCTTCCTTCCAATACTCTTCACTTCCCATTTCTTGAACTCATCATTCAGTAATTTTGTTTTTATCTAACATTACATTCTCATTCCCATAGTACAATATAAAATTGCAAATCACTGCAACTTTTCCATTATTTCAATTTCAATATCTTTTTACCTTGATCCACAGAATAATTCAAATAAAATAATCCTTAGATGTCTTCCCTAAATGAGAACCTAAATTGTGTTAACCTCAATTTTTCACTTTCACCCTTTTATTTCTACATTTTGATCTTTGTATAGCTTATACTCTTTGTTAATATGTTATAGCCAGTCTTTTGTATCTAGTTTCAAATTAAGTTCCTTCTATTTCTAGTGTCTTGGGAAAACTCCAATTTTGTTTAAATAGATATCTCTATTTATTCTGACTCTATGCTTACATAGGGATAAGAGACAAAAACAGATTAACTGGTTTCATTTTACTTCCTTATCCATTGATTTCGAGTGAGTCCAACACTAACATGGTGCCCTGTAAACATCCATCACAATCTATTTATTATCCGTGTATTCTAGAAGACCTTCTCTTCTCTCCCCAAGTTTGTTAAATATCCCCCCCCAGTCTTTATTGCTTTGGGTGACCACATTTCTTTTTTTACTGAGTAGCATTCTCTGTTTATTGGTTTACTGAGAAAAAAATTCCACTAATTTGTCAACATCAATAGCCATGTTCTCTTCCTTTCTTCCTATAACTAGTAAAACATCTCTTTTCCCACTTATAGCCATCCTTTCTTCTTGTCATAGAACCTATTTCCTCTTGTCTATGCATATAACTAATTATTTAATTTCTCAGTCTCTCTCTGTTTCTCATTTTTTTCAAATTCAACTGTATCATTTCTTTGACAATTCAACTGACATTATTTCTTTCATGTTAAAACACATTCTCACATGCATACCCCCATTCGTACTTCGTTGGCAATAACCTGAAACTTGCTAAAACCAAAGTTCAATTCTTAGCCCTCATCTCAACTGGCCTTTTTTCCTCTTTTACATTTTCTTCATTGAAATAATTTGCTTCACTGAATTATTTTTAATATAAAACATGTTTTTCATGACCATATTTTCTCCTATGATATCAGTAAAATGTGACAGAATAAACTGCAATTCAAAATATGCCTTTAAGGGAAAATCTGTTCAGGGTATAGAAAAGGCAATTGTGATCACTAGGGAATGTTGAAACCAGAGGGAGAAAGACCTCTGATAGCAACATACAAAAAATCCCAATCATATTTAAAAATTGAAAGAAAAGAAGGAAAAGAAGGAAGGATGAAGGAAAGAAGCAAGGGAAGGAAACAGGGAAGGACAGGGAGGAAGAAGAGAAGTGGAGAAGGAAGAAATAAAAATAAAGATGACCGCTAATTATTAGGGCATTTCCTGATTTTCTAATTCATTCTACAGTGTAAATTAGGAATCTACTTATAGTATGGTCCAGGAAGTTTAGTGATTAAAACAGGGGGCTTTCATCCTCTTATTCACAGCATAGAGCTCTGGTTTTTGAAACATCAATACCATTCAGATGACATGGACATCCATATCAAGGTATTCATAGATGTGACAGTACCCCAATCAACAGTGACACAAGCATACAGCAGAGGCGAGTTCAGCTAAAACAAGACGTGGATCACAGCACATAAACACACTGCAGGAGCTCTTGGAGCTAACATATTTCATACTGAAGTGACTGTTTTATACACTGTGTATAAGATCCAGGAAATTTTGGTAATTGCATTAATAGTAATGCTCTCCACCTGCTACCAGAAAGATGATGAGGCATGGGAGAAGCTAAATTGTAAACATTAGGAGAGGTCTTCAAAAATAACACAGAAATGTTCTTTGTTATTGTTAAGAACAGCATTCAAAATGACCCCTAAATTATGAGCGTAAGCAATTGTGTGTGGAAGCAACTCACAGTGTAGTTTGTTTAATCACGGCCTACAATTTCTTAGTGAATATTTATAACCATTGTCAGGTAGCATCTAAAAACAGTACAATAGTCTGAGTAATTTCCATTTAAGATAAATGCTTATTTTAACTCATTAGCTTATTAGCAAAGTGCTTTGTTTAGCTTCAACAATGGGCAACGAATTTCTATTTATAAAGAGGTTCCAGATGTTACAATGAAACAGGTTATTTTTAAACATAAAGATAAAAGTAGTATTTAGCAAGTGTATGGGATGCCATAATCAATTACTTTCTTAGTGCACTGTTATCATCGTAACAACTTAATAGCTACCAAAGTTGCACAAGTCTGATTATTTTAGATGAATATGCAGATCTAGATGGTATAGAATATGTTATAAAATAAGTATACCAGTGCATGGAGAAAAATGGTAAATTAATCATCTCAGACAAGTATTAACTAAATAAATTATACTGTCCTTAAGTTTTTCTAGGATGAATTTACATTATCAGCCAGCTGGGTTTTTTTTTTTTTTTTACTTCTATTATCTTCTTTATATCCTAAAAACACATTTGGAGGGTACAGGGGAAGAAATGACAATGAAGGGAGATTTGACTTGAGGCAGTGAGCACATGACACACTGCTTAGATGATGAGCTGTAGAATTGTGCACCTGAAACTGCATAATTTTGTTAACCATTGTCACCCCAATAAAAAGAAAAAAATTGATTAAAAAAAAACAGGTTATAGGTTTTGATCATGTTTTTAAACAAGAAATGTTTTTACTTAAATTCTATTGGGTTGGCCAAAAAGCTTGTTATATTTATTCCATAATTATGGCTCTAATAGCACTTAGTTGTCTTTAATATCATTTAAAAACAGTTGTGTTAAATAGTATTGTGACAGCTGTCATATCAGCATCCATTTAAAAAAACTTATCAGAATTGGATTGGGGGAAAGAACAAGAAGGGTCGTCAAGGAACATGTATAAAGGACCCATGGACAAAGTCAAAGGGGGGAAGGATTGAGAGGTGGAGGTGGGTGGGTCAGGAGAAAGTAGTGGGGGGGAATGGAGGCAGCTGTACTTGAACAAATTTTTTTAAAAAAATCGATTTTTGTGCAGCCATTTTATTATTGAAGATGGAAAAAATGCAACATTTTTGTTGTATTATGCTTTCTTATTTCAAGAAAGGTAAAAATACAACCGAAACTAAAAAATAAATTGTGTAGTGTGGGGGGGAAGGTGCTATGACTGATCAAATGTGTTAAAAGTAGTTCGTGAAGTTTCTTGGTATTATTGACATTTTAGCCAAATAATTTTTTGCTGTGGGGCTGTCTTCTGCATTGGAAGATATTAGCAGCACCCCTGGCCTCTACTCACTAGAAATTGAAAGCAGCAGATAGCTGACATATTCAAGATATCCAAATCAATAAAGTTGTTGGTGAAAATGAAAAATACGTATTTTATTTTATGGGGAAAAAAATAATGAACTTTTTGTCCAACCCAATAAAAAACATTAATTTTTTATCATGTAGGGATAGCTGTTTCCATGAAAAGCAGGTTTTGTTCCTATTAGTAAATTACTTTAGTTAAATAATTTAAGGAAATTAAAGAAAAAAATATTATAGTTAGTTTACATGGTAGATTTCTCATTCACACATAGTATTTCAAAAATAAGATAATAAAAAAATAAAATCTCTTTGAAAAAGCTAATTTATATAAACAGAATTGTAATAGGTTTCATGAGCATTGTATTTATGAAATATTGAGAATGCATAACTTTTTCTATATTGATAAATACATTCAGAACACCTAAGGCAATTGTCACTGCCTTGGAATAAATATAAAATAAATACCTCACTTGAAAATGAAGGATAAAAATGTCATGAAAGTTAAGAAATTGGTACACTGTAGGCAAAATATATTCCTTGATATTTCTTAGCAACTGCTCATGCATATCAAAAGAAACCTCTTATGTATTAATATGTAGAGTTATCTTGGTAAAATCACTTCTAAAACTTGCTGGAAAGATATTCTTTGCTGATGCTTTAAAATTTAATCATAAATACATGCAATATACTCAGATAGAATATTCCTATAATGCACTGTGAAAATTGTGGCATATCATTTTTTAGATCTTGTTAACTCTGATTCATGAAATGTGACATTTCTTATGCCATTTGCAAAGCAGTTAATTTAACCAGCAAATCTCATGATATTCTCAACACTTGAAAAGCTTTACTATTTAGCAATGAACACTGTTTTTGAAGAGGTAGAAAGGATGTAGATGTATTATGTGACAAATATTAGATTGTGTTATTAACTGTAAAGGAACTCACTCTAGAATGTTGAAATATCAGTTTCCAGATCAACAAGGTGAGAAGCAACTACAACAGGGTGTTCACCTTCAACTTGGTACTGTATATTTCATATAGCTATAACAAACTTTTGGTGAAGAAATCTAATCTTTTCATTGCATATATTTTTCTGTATAGCATCTTTGTAGAATGTTGTGATACTAGTAATAATAATGTGAGCAAGGTACATCTGAAATATCTGTTTGTAGTTTTTACCCTAATTAGAGATAAACTGAAATACATTAATTACTCATTCATCAAAACATCAAGTTGGCTTCTGTGAAGATTAATAGTGAAACTCTCAACAGATCTAAAATATAAGGGAACATAATGATTCATAACATTTTAGTAATTGTGAAGTAATCTTGTTTCTACTTAACTCATATTTAAAAATTATAGAATAATATGCATAAGATTCTGTAGTGTGAAAAGTCAATCCATGCAAAAAAAAGGAAATATTACCAACCAATTATATAATACAACTACATGTCAATACACTATATAGTTGATTAGTTACACACTTAAATTTTGACTGCCCCCCTTAAAAATCATTTCAAAAATTACTTTTGTCATTTTCCATTTAAAGTAGATAGTTTTGTAAATAAAACCGCAGTATAACTAGTTTTCATAGTATTTTAGTTGATTCCAGTACCTCTAGAAAATGACAGATGTGCACATTTCAGATGTGTCCTTCCATTGCCTGTAAGCTAGGGACTTTATAAGTGCTGACGGCTTTCAAAAATATACATGAATAATAAAAATTCCCCCAGATACCCTTCAGTAAGTGAATGAATAAACTATGGTACATCCAGACAAGGGAATATGATTCAGTACTAAAAAGGAATGAGCTATCACACCATGAAAAGACATACATGAAGCTTAAATGCATATAGCTAAGTGAAAGAGCTCATATGAAAAGACTTGTTATTGTAGGATTCCAACTGTAGGCAAAACTATGGAGACAGTGAAAAGATCAGTGGAAGCCAAGGGCTTGGTGGGGGCTAAAGGATAAACTCATGGAGCCCAGAGAATTCTTAGGGCAGTCAAAATACTGTGTATGCCACCATAACAGTTAATACATTTATTCAAACCAATTGAATGTACAACACAAAGAGTGAACCCTAATTTAAACTATGGACTTTGCATGATCATGATGTGTTAATGTAGGTTCATTGATTATAACAAATGCAGCACTCTGGTGGGAAATGTTGATATTAGGGCAGTTATGCATATGCTGGGCAGTGGTTATGTGGGAAACTATTGTACCTTTTCTTCGGTTTTATCATAAACTTTAATCTCTCCAAAGCTTTTAAAGTAAATGTTTAAACAATTGCCATTGATAAGCATTGATGCAAAACACAGGGTGAATGCGTTATCTTCAGTAAAAAATGCAGTATTCCTACTGAACCATTAAAATCATTGTGAAGCATGTAAGTTCTGTAGACCTCTGTAACTCATACCATCCTTATATTTTTATAAATAATCTCCTAAAATTCCCTGGAAACTTTCTTTATGCACAGCATTTTTTAAAAATAATTAGGAGACTTTCTATGACTTGCTTTATGGAGCAGAGAAATTTATGCAGCATGCATGAGGTAATTCTGCTGACAACTAAAAAATAATTTTGAAAAGGTTGTAGTATTTACTTGTGAAACAGAATATCTGACCTAATCTCTAAAGTTCCAATAGCAACATCTCAAAACAAACAAACAAACAAAAACAGAAAGGAGAAAGACAATGGTTCCCAAGGGGCTGCAACATAAAAACACAATAGTTAGAAGGTTGAAATAGTGCATAACAACTGTGATCAGAGGAAGGGCAGGATGAGGAAATGGAAGAAAGGAGGAGGGAGAGTAAGGGAAAGGGGTAGCAGGAGAAAAGGACAGAAAATTAGGGAATAGATGAGGCATTTAGCAGCAGTAGAGAGTGAAAAGGACACACTGAGGAAATATTTTGAGAGGAATTTTACAGAGTTGTCCACCCAGTGTTTTCTCCCCCACAAAAAAAAAAAAAAAAAAATCATGACTTTCTGGAAAAAAAAAACATGTAGCATTAGACATAGGATTTTTTTTTTACTGTTATACACTCCTAGAGAAATGTCATATTTATGAAGTGCATTTATAGGGTATTTTGATACTTTTGTTTTTAGGTATGATAAATTCCTAGGTTACCAGAGACAAAGCTGTTACTCTGAGTTGACATCGTCTTCCCCCACGTTGACTACATTATTATTATGAGACTTCCAACTCAAAGGGCTGTCGTTGGGCAGACCTGAGCTCTGAAGCCACTGGAAAGCAGTGAGGTACAATCATTATTTGGGAGAGAATATGATATTGGACACTCGGTGTGCTATGATGGCTATTAAATTTTGATATTTTTAGGAAAGTATACTAAATAGAAGTAAAAAAAACACCATACACTTGCAATCTACTCTGTTAAGAAATATGAGGTCTTCTTAACATATGAAATTGAAAGGATTCTAGGTTTCTGCTGTAGTCTACCTTGACCTTCCCTCCTCTGAGTAATTAGATTTTACTAAGAGACTGAAATCCCACTGGTGTTGGCCATAGATGGTTAGAAACTGGAAACATCAATGTGGCACCTGGAACACTGCTCTGGAGATTAAGAGGTGAAATATCTATGAAGAGATGCCCAACCTTTTGTCCAAGAGGCACTAGGCTGTGGAAGATACGCCGAGGCACAAAAGCTACACTTGATACGTCACGTCAGACATTTGAAATCTCCTCAGACTCCGATGGGCTCGGATTTTATCCCTGTAGGCTGAGTTGGTAAAATGATTTAAGTTTTGCCCATGTTCTGCCTATGGATGGCAATCTGGGAAAGAAAAAGTAGTACGCCGTGTCACAGCCACGGCAAATGACAGTTCCTGGGACATTCTTTGTGAACGGTGGTGAACAAAAGAAGCCACTCCTAGAGATGGGTTCACAGGCTGAAACGCAAGACAGTTTTTCCTTCTTGCTTCATGGACCCCTCATTCTTTTCTCTAATAGGCATTTAGGGTAGGGGTACTAAGATTTTTTAAAAGACAGTAAATATTTCAAGTTACATGGGTTGTATGTTTTTGTTCCAGCTACATAATTTTACATTAGTAACATGACACAAATGAACGTGGGTGTGTTCTAATACTCTGTTTGCCGCAGTGGGTGGTGTCTTGATTTGGTCATGGCCACAGTTTGCTGATCTTGATCTACAAAGTAGAGAGTACAAATCTTTATGTATCTCTGTGGCATATATCATGAAATTCCAATTTGGTTGTTAGCTTTATAGTTTCATTCCTCTGTTTTCTAGAATGTATACCAGGGAAGCATTTTTCTCTTTCCAGTCTACATGAAACAAAACTGACCCCCCAAAAAACTAGATATAAGTTGTAGTTCTCCAAAAATTTCTGTTTTTCCAAAAATTACACGTAAGATCTTTTTTTAAAAATTTTCCTTTTCAAAGAACAGAAGAGATTGGTTTTGGGAGATGAATGGCAAGAGACAATTGATTTCTCAAGTGGGAGAAGACTAGCCTAAAGAAATAAAGGGTTTTATGAACAAAGAACTTTCCATTACAGAGTATCAAGAATTCTGATGAAAATAAAACTGTCCTAGAGCAAGGACTGATCTTACCCTATGTAACAAAACAAACAAAGAACAAACAAACATCTCTGAGAAATTAATGTCTGAGGGTATGGAGCCCATATTTACAGTACTTTCATAGTATGAGAATTTCAGAAAAAATTTGAAGCAGTGCATAGAAAAAGTCCACAAACAAATGAGGTCCTCACAGAAAGGAACCATTTATGGTTAAAGGCGAAATCACAACTAAAAAACTCTAAGAAAATGCAATACGAGTAAGGTAGTCTCAGAAGACAAAATAGACAATGGGCAAACAGACTTTTCAGCATGAACAAAAAAATAAAAAAGTCTATAAATGTTGTAAAGAAAGAACATAAACAGATAGAAAGACTAACCAAAAAGAACAGGTAGACCTGAACAAAAAATGCATATGAAATTATGGAGATAATTTGTGATGGTTAATTTTATGTGTCAACTTGGCTAGGACATACCACCCAGATATTTTGTCTAAAATCAGTCTAGATACCTCTGTTCATGTATTTTTTAAATATTTTATTTATTTATTTTTAGAGAGGGAAAGGGAAGGAGAAAGAGGAGGAGAGAGACATCAATGTGTGGTTGCCTCTCACATGGCCCCCACTGAGGACCTGGCCCGCAACCAGGCATGTGCCCTGACTGGGAAAGGCAACAGTGACCCTTTGGTTCACAACCCATGTTCAATCCACTGAGCTATACCAGCTGGGACCATTCATGTATGTTTTAGATGAGATTAACAAGTAAACTAGTAGGCTTTTTGTAAAGCAAATTATCTTCCATAATGTAGTGAGCCTCACTAAATCAGTCGAAGATCTTAAAATAAAAGACTGATCAATTTTCCAAGCACCATGTATTGAATAAACTATCTTAGCTCACTGTATGTGCTTGATTCCTCTGTCAAGTATTAATTGATTCTAAAGGTGTGGGTTTATTTCTAGGTTCTCTATTCTGTTGCATTGATCTATGTGTTCATTCTTATGCCAGTAACATGCTGTTTTGATTACTATGGCCTTATAGTATAGTTTGATATCAGGTAGCATGATTCCTCCAACTTTATCCTTCTTTCTCAGAATCACTGTTGCTGTGCTTGTGACAGCATGGATGGACCTGTAGAACATTGTTAAGTGACATAAGAAAAAGACAAATACCATATGAATTCACTCATATGTGGAATCCAATAAACAAACTGGATTAACGTGCAAAATAGAGAAAGACTCATAGAGAGCAGGTTGATGGCTATGGAGAGGTTAGGGGGTGGAGGAATTAAACAATAAAAAAAATAGAACTCATGGACATGGACAGTAGTGTGGTGATTGTGAGAGGGAGGGAGCTTTAAGGGAGATATATGATAATGGACAAATACGAGACGGAAGTAAAGGAAAGAATGAGACCTCCGGAGGAGGCAGCAATTGCAGCTATAAACTGCCTTCACATTCCAACAGTGACGTGCATTCTTCCCTGGGCACCCCACCTGCTGACCCGCCCTGCAGATCTTCGTCACCCCAGTCCCCAGGGTCCCGTGTGTCAAGTCCCTAAAATACTTCTCTCTTTCTCCCTTTTCTCTCTCTCCTTCCCTCTCTGCCTCTCTCCCTCTCTGTCTCCAATTGGTTTCCATATGTGAAGAGCTCTAAATAATACATAAATCATGTAGCTGTGATAGTTTTAAACAAAGAAAAAGATTGTGAAGGGTTGAATAATAGCCCCCCCCCAAATATATGATCACATTCTAATCCACAGAACGGGTGGCCATTGTCTTATAAAAAAAGGGGTGTTGTGGGGATGTAATTAAGCAAAGAAAAGCGTCTGAAACTTTTTTAAGAGAATAACTTTTTATAGCATTTGAAGCTAGATTTATTTTGGGGGAAACATTTTCAATTCCCTTACTTAGATTTACTTAGGTGCTTTCTAAATCTTTATAAGCCAGTAAAAGTTTTTTTTTCAAATTTTGGAGACTCTATAAATATATATTTTAATAAGCAAAGATATACAATTTGTTTAGCAAATATTTTGTACTCACACAACAGAAGGAACCTTATTAAACTTTCAAAGAGCCAAGGCAAGTGACAGGATTTTATAGATGGGTTTTTCCCTACTTTGTAGATTGATGTTATCTCTTAATAGATTTCCACCGACACTGGTTATTGAGCTAGGACTAACTTTAACATATTTCATCACCTTGTGGGCAAAATGCAAAGACTTTTTTCAATATTGACATTGACATTTGTGTACACTTTATTAAAATTCCCTAATACTTTCTTAACAGCAAGAAGAAATTTTATTTCTTAGAAATTACATCAGGATTTTAAGGAGGTGTAAAATTACAGACAGGCCATAGAACATCCTTCTCATTTCATCTTCAGGCCCGTTTCCAGAGTTAGTGTTCACATATACAATTGTTATCAAAACAGTTATAGTTCTTTGTAATTAACCTAGCATTGTTATTTGCTCATTTGTATTTGATATTCTCGTTATGCATACAAATGACAATTTTTATGTATTTACCCCCAAATATTTAAAAATGGTTTCCACGGATAGAAAAGAACCACTACAACCATAAACAGAATATTATAAACTGCTAAGTACTTTCCTTTTCTAAGGGGATTTTTAAAATTTAATTTACAACATTGAGGAAAAAGGAGTAACAAAATCAAATGCAGAACACAATATAAAAATATTGAGTATTCTATTGAATAAATCATTGGTATCTCAGATGCCTGGAGATATGTGAATCCTCAAGACAAATAAATATCTAAAGATAATCAGATTAAATGATCACTACTATTTCAAGAAGTCGTAGTTTCTGCTATGTGATAGAAACCAAATGACCGTAAAAACTAACATTCCAGTGTTTTTATTTGCAGTGGGGGGATTCATGCAGACTTGATTTGTGCAACTAGAATTATGAATGTGTCCTTTATTACTGTAGATAGAATTTAAAGAGAATTTGTTTGGGCACAGGGGAAGAGTGTATCAGGTTTAAGTTGAGATGCTTATAGATATCCAAAAACAGGTTCTGGTAGGAATTTTGATAAATGAATCTGGAATTCAAGGGAAGTTTAGTAGAAATATAAAGTGGGAAAAGTTAATTCATAGATGGTGTTTAAAACCTTGAGATTAGATGAGAAAAGAGGGGAGGTCTTAGGACTGTGCTTTAAAATACTCAAATACATAGAGGTCACAGATATAATGAGAATCTAGCAGAGGAAACTGGAAAGTACTAACCAGTGAAGCAGAAAAAACAGAGTATAATGTCCTAGAAAGTAGGAAAAAAACATAAGGTTTTAGGAAGGAAAGAGTGATCGGTCGTATCAAATACTGCTCATAGGTGAAATTATATGAGGAGTGAGAATTAACCATTAGCTGCAATAATTTCCAGGTGAATGGTATCCTTGACAAAGTCTCATTCAATCACCTTCTTTGTACAAATGGTTTTTGGAGTGATTCCAGATTTAAAAAAAGAGGAGAAGAAAAATAATTATGGACTTTTCTTTCAAAGATTTTGCAGTAAAGAAATGCAGAGATATGACTTCATTGCTAGAGGGGACTCTACAACTGATGCGGTTTTATTTATTTTTAAGGTAGATAAACTATAGTTTAATGATGCTGTAGATAATAAACCCAAAACACTGAAACAATGCCCATGCACTTATCATCACAATTCCTATAAGATCATTGACAAATCTTAACAATTTGGCATAATAATCTTTTTTAACAGTAAAGATTTGAAAACTTTTATTCAAGGTGAATAAAGGGCAAAACCGGCCTCATTAGAAATAAAAAAAAATTCAAGAAATGGTACAATATTGACAATGATGGAGTAGAGAGAATAGAAACAACATAACAGTGGACTAAAACATCTATAAAGGTGCATGTCTGTGTGGGTGTGTGTAACAGTGTGTGTGTGCATGCGTGCGTTTGTCTTTGTGTACAGGAGGAAGACTAAAGAATATGAAGTCGTAAAGTCCGCATACCTGGATATCCAGTTAATATAAGAAAGGTCAAATTACTGCCTTGTACAATCAGTTTTAAAAACTCCAGTAAGACTAAAATTTACCTTTAGATTTTTACATTTTTGCAAAAATGCTGGGTGAACTGTCTCATCATTTTAAATTCATAATTCCTTGATGATCAGAGGGATTTTGCATCTGTGATGTAATTTTTAAGAGTTTCTTGCAGACTACGTTGTCACTTATATGGATTGTAAATACCTTTTCTAAAAATGTGATTGATTTGAGGGGGGGGGGGAGAGAGAGAGAAATCAATTCGTTGTTCCACTTAGTTATGCACTCATTGGTTGATTCCTGTATGAACTTTGACCAGCAATCAAACCCCAGAACTTTAACATATGGGGACAACTCCCTATCCAATTGAGCTACCTGGCCAGGGCATAAATGCCTTCTTTATAAATCTACTATGTGGCTTTTCCATTCACTTTGTTTAAACACAGAATTTGTGTATTTTGATGTGGCCAAATTAATTAATTTTATGTTGTGCTTCATAGTTTTTTAAGTCTGGTTTAAGAAATCACATGCTGTCATGACTTTCTGAAGATCTTCCAATCTACTGTTTTTACATAAATTGTTTGATATTATGCTTTTATCAATTAATGTTTAATCTATATCAGAATCAGCTCTTAGACTCCAAACAGTAAATAAATAGTTGGCTTTCACCTAGGTAGTATTTTTTCTCTATATCACAATACATCTCACTTCTGCATAAATTCTATTGTTTAATTTAAAGAAAGTTTTATTCATAGAATGAAGACAAATATTTTTATAAAACATATTTTAAAAGCTGTTCTTTTTTCTACTACTAATAATGAGAATTAAACCCATGATATCCCTTTCTTCATAAGAGTAGAGGCACACACACAATCTATTCACTAAAAAATTCACATAGTTAGGCAATTTTATATGGTAATACTGCTTTTTTGTTTCACAAAATATGAACTCAATGAAATTAATAAACAAAGCATTCCAACTGCAGAGTTGTTTTTTTCCCTACATTTGGCTTAAATGTTTCCTTACAAATGAGCCTACATTTCTACGCACCGGAGGTTTATGTAAGGCCAAGTGCCTATTTTACATGAATAAAATGACCTCAGTATTCTTACTGTGAGATTAATCAACACATGTAGCTCTTTAGCATAACTTTCACTATTTAATACAAGCAATTCTATAGTGTGAATATGTGGTGCTTCTAAAGTATATTTTAAACAATGGCAAAGTTAAATTTTAGATATTTAAGATATTTTAGGCATCATTGAGTAGGACACGATCATTTTGTATATTAAGTTCAGAGTAAATGATCGTAAAAGAGGCCACAGATAACTTTATTAGTAGAATTAGAAATCTGACTTTACCTTTTTAAAGGAATATTTTAATCACATCATTTAAATTTTGAGTTGATCAAGTCATTGTAAACAATGACAGATTTATATAATAATTTGTTACATTGTTATTTAAGGCTTTAAAATAAATGTGACTTTTATTAAAAAAAAGAACACTATGAATATTTCTGAAGGCAACGACAGCCTGTCTTTAGATTTGAAAAACACTGTAATTGAGACTGACACAATGACATCCCATGCCACACACAGCACAACTTTTAAGCCAGTCACCTGACACTTCTACAAGCACCCTAATAGTCATCTCTCTCTGAGTGAGGATGATCTCTCATATATTAAAGTTCCAAATAATGTCTTAAGAAATTGAAATAGTTTTGTTCTACCATCTCAAATTGGTGCTCAGTTTAATTAATTACCAGCACTATTTCATATGTAGAGACTTTAATAGTACATCTGCATTGTAATGCTTATTTTTTATTTTAATGCAGTGCCTTTTCAAGTTAAATGTAGGAGAACGCTAGCTTAATAATCAAAACTGTAAATAAGGGACATAAAGACAACCTAAGTGTAATCTGGCACTTCAGTGGGTTTTCAGGAGGGAGACTAATCAACCGCAATGAGTCAATTTCAGTATCTGCACAGCAGAGCTTTTTTTCTCCTAAGTGGAAAATTTGGTGTTGTAAAACATGTTGCTGGCATTAGGGTTCTTGGTTTCCCAAGATACAAATCAAGAGAAGACCCCAGAGGAATTTCCAGACAGATTTTATCAAGCTTATGCACAAGGGAGGCAGCACAGAGGTAAAGACTTCCTCAGAGCCGGCCGTGGATGGGGGTTGGGGGTGGGGCAGGGGTTCTGATTGGCTGCTTTTAGAAGCTGGGGACAAAGTGGGCTTGTGCAAGGCTTCTTGAAAAAAACCGTGAGTTTATGAAAAAAGGCAGGCCTGTGGAATTTTCCACTTCAGCGTTGTGTTGCCTGGTAACTATGTCTGGCCTGCACTTATTGCCCACAAGGCAGTGGACTACTCATTACCACCACCCTAGCAAGGTCACGTAGCGGTCAAACCTTGATCGCCTACGCATGCAGGTCAGTAGCTTAAGGCAGAAGGGGAAAAAAATAAGCTACCTCTGTTTTCTTGAGTAGTGTGGAAGAGTGGTGATATTTTTGTGGCCAGCTTAACTCCCTGTTCCTTCTGACCACCTGGTCTTAGCTTCGTGGCCACCTGGTATTTTTAATTTTCAGGCCCAAGTCCCTATGCTGTTTCCTAAGAATAGATATTAATTGTTACGTTCCAATATTGAGTACAATAACAACATCTTACATTGTCACCATCCCAAATTCTAAAATGTTAATTATTTCTTACAATTGATTTGGTCTGAAAATCAGAGACTTTGTCACTAAATTTAACATCCTGGAACTGATTTCTCATTTTCTTCATCTTCAGTTTGTTAATTATGTATATTTTGCTGAACACATATGTATCCAATATATATTAATATATACATATTTAATCTATATTTTACATATGCATATATAGAATATACATGTAGAGTGCATGTATTCCATATGTGTGTACATGAATATATATACATATATACACTCATACACATAAATCTAGATTACGTGTGCTTCTTGCCTACATTCACATTGTCGTTTTTAACCACCTGTGTGTTCAGCTACAGTGAAAGACATGGATGGCAAGTGATACTTTGTTTTTGGTTTTGTTTTTATTTGTGACCAGTGTTGTAGTTTCAGAGCCTGGCACTGTGACTGCCTATTAAGACACAGGTCAGCTCACAGCCTAAGCTGAACAAACTACCTCCTCTGTTTGCCGCTCAGCAGTCTGATCCAGGTAATGTTCTTGCTCGTTACAGCTTTGTTTGGTGGCTGACCTTCTGTTTGAAATAAGTTTTAAAAACTTTTTTTCTCTTGCTGATTTAAGATACACTTAGTTCAAAGGGGAGATTGGACTATAGGCTGTGTGTTGTCGTCCAAAGAACCAGAGTTACCAGCACTCTTGAGTGAATTATTCTGATTGGACGATAAGAGCCTTAGAATATATGGGTCACACATTTTAATTCATGTATATGTATATGTATAATTAGTCTGTTATCATACATTTCTTTTATCCTCTTCCTACCCTGTTCACTTGTTCTATAAACAAGGTCAGAAATATGTGTTTTTACTTCATTTATCAGAATTGAAATGAATCCCAGTAGCTGGAGTCTTCAGCACTTCCAGGGATGGTGGCATCAGAAAGTTTGCTTCATGTAGTGAGCAACCACATAATTTCAGTGCACCTGGTTCTCAACCTGTCAAATGGGGGAAATACTCATGTTAATAATAAATAATAATATCTTTAAAATGATGATCAATTCTCCTTCAACTTATTTTATCTAATGATTTTATTCATTTGAATGGTTTAATCATCTAATTATAGCTATATAGTTATATGTTTGAATGCATTCATACTAAAGTGAAAATTTGAATTTATAAAACTGACATTCATAATAATTAGTGGGAAGTGATTACTTGTTACTAGATGAGCTAGCTATATTATTATTTGGATATATGTTTCATTAGTGCATTTAAGATATTAGTTGACTTACAAAGTTAAATTTGTATAAATTGTGAAAACTTATTAAAATAGGCACAAACATTGTGTCTTTAGAAATAATGTACATATTCATTTAATATAGGCAATGTTGGCATAGTTTATTAAAACATTAGCAGATATAGGTCTTATCAATTAATCTTAAAGCATACATGGCATATAATTCTATAGAACTATTGCACAAAACATTAAAAAGAAAATATTTCCTACATATGGACAGTGTCATATACATAATGGCAAAATTATTTAATTCTATAAATAGTTGTAAAATTGTGCCACAGCCGAAGTAAACCAGTTTACTAGAGAATACAGAGTATTGAGTTTTTAAATGCTTTAAAATCATGATTCTTTTTTTCATTAACTTATTTTTATTGAATTTATTGGAGCATCTCTGATTCACAAAACCACACAGATTTCAAGTGTATAATTCAGTAAAACTTCATCTGCGTGCTTCATTGTGCGCCCATCACCCCAAGCAAAGTGTTCTTCCAGCCCCAGTTCCCCCTCTGCTCACCTCCGCCTACCTCCACGCCTCTTCCCTCTGGCTGTTGGCTGTGTCTGTGCATTACACAGATGTTCTCTTTTGCTTGACCCCTTCACCTTCTTTCATCCAATATCCCAACCCTCCTTGCCTCTGACAACTGTAAATCTGTTCCATGGGTCGATGTCTCTGTGATTCTTGATGTATAAATATGTTCTCATAATAAATATTCCAAACTTATAAAGGTCATTGCCATTTCTGTATTGTTATGAATGAAATAGGAAGGAATCTAGGACAATTGAAATTCATCAAACGTAACCAAAACATATACTGTGTCATGTGGTTACTCATTCCAGTGTGCTAAGTGCTGTGTACCAGACACAGCTGATGCAGTCTATGCTTTCTAGTGCGCCCCTCCCAGTTCAGGTGCTTACGGCATGTAGGAAAACGTGAGTGCCAACATATAATGAATATTCAATGAATGCTATTCTTTTTGAATTCCCAGTTACACCATGTTTAAGCCACAGATCTCTTGAATTGTTTCAATTAAACAGACTGATAGTACCGAGAATTTTGTACATTTCAGCTGTCTTTGTTTGCACGTTTTGTTCTATTTCAAGAGGGATTATTGTCAAGATGGCTGACCACTTAGAGTCCAAGTCCATGAACGGGACTATCAATACTAATGTGCTCTATGGTAGAATTAGGCAGCTGCGTGATTATCTGGAATCTGATAACATGGAATGAGCCACAAGGCCTGTATGCTCTAAGAAACAAGTTTCTGTGTTGAAATCTACCCATGTTTCTCAGAACAGATAGAAGAGAACAGCAAGGCCAACTTTTTTATAATTCACTTTTTCCTTGGCTGCTGTAACCTCTTATTGCCCCTTGTCAACATTTCCTGAATAAATGGTTCTAATATTAGTACCTAGTCTTTCTTCTCCAGCATAGAAATGTAGAACATTGTTGTTCGAGAAAAGTCGAGGAACAGAGCTGGAATAGGCCTTACAGAATAGCTTGTGTAGCTGAAGGAAAGTGTAAATGAAAATCTGAAACAGAAAACCTTTAAGTAAATTCTGGAAGCCTTGCTGTTGGTTAGACAGAGGGGAACTAAAACTAAATTGCTTTTTACTTTCTCTCACTATCAGCAAATGATAGAGTGCTCATTCTTTCTCTGCCCTTTTTCTGCTCTCGCTAAGAATTGGAAAATAAATTCTGAAAAGATTACATAGTTGAATTTGCAAAATTTAACAGGGATCATTTTAAAGTCTGTTCTATCCAAAGTTTCTGTGAATTTCCATGGTGTAAATTGTTCTAGCAGATTTTGTGAGGCATATCAATTTTGTGATGCATTTTATGTATTTGTACATTTTCCTGTGGCATGTGAATAGTTTTGATAAACTTTTCGGGAGGAAAATGGCCTGAGTTTATGATTCACACTTTTCAGTGAAACAAAGCACTCAGACACAAAAAAATGATATGTGTTTATAGGTAGAGAGAATGATTAATATAAAAAATTACCTAAATTACCTGCCTCTTTTAAAAAATATTTATGTATTTTTAGACAGAGGGGAAGGGAGGAAGAAAGAGAAGGAGAGAAATATCAATGTGTGGTTGCCTCTTGCTCTCCCTGCCCTGGGGAACCTGGCCTGCAACCCAAGAGTGTGCCCTGACTGGGAATCGAACTGTCAATCCTTTGGTTTGCAGGCCGGTGTTCAATCCACTAAGCCATACCAGCCAGGGCTAAATTACCTAATTCTTACTAAACATATTTGGTAAGATTATATATTTCCATTAAAGTGAAGATATATTTTAGTCACCTACTTAATTTTTGTGATTATATTTTCCTTATTTTTTTAAAACTCTCTCATTAGTCAGAGGTAACAGTAAAATCACTTAGTTGAGAATGCAAGCTCCCACCTGAATTGACCCTTACTAACTGCTTTTTCCCTGAGTTTGCTGTAACAAATTAGCAAGAACATTATTGCTAAAATAACAGATATTTATTATCTTACAGTTTTGGAAAGCAGAGACCTAGAATCAATTCCCTTTGGCTGAAATCATTCCCTTTGACAGACAGCAGAACAGTTAGAGGTGCCAGAGGGCCCATTCCTTGCCTCGTCCACTCCAGGTAGCCCCTGCCATTCCCCAAGGCTCTGTACTTCATTCTTTTATATCCTCCATTATAATTCAGATCCAAACAAACAAACAAACAAACAAAGAAACTAAAACAGCAGCAACAACAGAGTACTCTTTGCTCAGACTATGTTAAGACTAAATTATGACCCTTGTTTCCTGAGCGTGTTCCCATCATAACTTTGGTTTTTTTTGCTTTTTCTGAAGCATAAAGAGCATAGCGTTTTTTTGTATTTGGTAGCTATCTTATTGTCTGACATATAATAGGAGATCAATATGTTTATTGATTGCATTATTGTGTGAATAGTGTTCACTTCATTAGTAGGAATGGAAATTTACTTTAAAATGGTGTTCTGTCACTAGGGAAATAAGCTGAATTGCAATAAGAAAACTGGAATCACTAAGTTATTTATAAAATAGAAATTGGATTCTCTGTTATTACAATGGGCATTAATAGCAAACATTTCCAAAATTTTTAAAAAAATAGAATAAAATGTATTTTTTGTTTTTGAATCATAGCATTTTCTAGCTTATAAAAAGTCATTAACTCCTTATTACAAAGCTGACTATTTAAAATTAAATGTGTATTATATCCTAAAGAGGAATATACCCTTCATACATTGTCTAAAGAGGAGTTTCCAAATATTTCTTAACATGTAAGAAGCAACAACTCAGAATGCTCTTCCTGAAGAAGGATAACAGGGGTAAGAAGGGGAAGGGTCCTCAAGGGACTTGTGTGAAGGACCCATGGACAGAGACAGCAGGGGAGGACTGAACGTGGGAAGTGGGGAAGAGTAGGGCAGGGGAGAGGAGTAGGGGGAAAATGGGGACAACTGATTTCACAACAATAAAAAAAGCTTTAAATAAAAAAGAAAAAGAAAAAAAGAATGATCTTCTACAGCACTTCATTTTAAAACAGCATAGTATGAGCCATATGTTTACTCAGTTCAATGTATGATAAAGAAAATGTGCTCGGAGCTAAACAGTACGCTGGAAAGGGAGGATACAGAGTAGAGGGAGACGCAGTTCTTTTTCTCAAGGAAGTCTTAACATAAAAGGGAAAGTAAAGAAGTTAATACAACAAACAGAAGACTTAGGTAAATGATATAGACGTTAAAATATAAAATAGAGGGGAGGGGGAGGGAATTTCAGGGAAATTTTAGGGGGAGAGGGGAAGGGTTTACAGGAACAGGTATAAAGGACACATGGACGAAAACTGGGGGCAGTGGAAATGGGAGGGAGATGGGGAGGACTGGGGGTGGGCAGGGATGGGAGTAAAAGACAGAAAACTGTACTGAAACACCAATTAAAATAATAAAATAAAAATAAATGAAAAAATATACAATAGAAACACAGATTAGAAAGCGAAAGCTGTGTGTGTACAACTGCACATGTGCAGACAGACACACGCGTAGGTGGCGGATGGTAAGGATTGGGGGGAAGTGGGACTGCAGCTTTTGTATTTTGGCCAAAAGAAAGACTAGAATTCAGCAGGCAGTGTAAGTGGGGCAGGGATCACAGATAGTAAAACACTAAGGAGTCAGATCAATCCCGAGATATGCAAGTCTAGATTATTCCAAGCAAAAACTCTTAAATTTGAGCGATATAAGAAACTAGCAAAGAAAGAAATCTTGTATAGCTCTGAGTTATTCCAAACTGTATTTTACCTAGTATCTATAAGCATGGGACTTATATTTAAAGTACATTAATTATAAATGTGTTATAAAACTATAAATGTGCTTAATGAAAATTCCAGAATTAATAGGAATAACATTAACATTAAATATATTGTCATGCTAACATCTGGTTCTGTGTTAAATTTAAGATTTTAACTTCATTATTAAGATTAGTTTTACTAATGAGAAAGTGTCTGTTCTCAACAAATTAGAAATTGAGGCAATAACATCAAGGTTTATTTTTGGCTGGATCATAATAAGCAGTCCTTCAACTTATCATATTTATGCCCCATGAATATTACTTGAATGCCAATTTTAAGAGGACGATATTTGAGGATCATGTTTAAGTTGTGGCAATATTTTACTTGACCCAAATGATAAGTCAATGTGTTATTGCTGAAACTGGAAAAATAATAAGATTATATCTTAGATCCTAGTTAGTAACAACTGAACGAATCTGATTCACATCATTTTGAAATTAACCAATTTCTATCTTGAAAGTTTAAGCCAAAGGCAAAAGAGACAGAACAGTCAGCAAGAGCTAAAAATACCCTCTTTATTTCCAGTAACAAAAAACTGGGAAACAAGGTTTGGACATGAGGCCTAATTTGCTTCCTTACTAATAATACATTCCCATAAGTATAGGCACTGTGAGCTGCACATAAAGACTGTGGAGCTGACAATTATAATCAGTCAGATCAGAGTTCATTTTAGTCTGTAGTATATATAACCCAATCAGAACAGAGAGTGAGAAAAAAGGCACTCAAGGACAGTAATTTATGAATCAATAGAACACATCATATTAATAGAATAGAAGGCAAAAACCCATGTAATCATCTAAGTAGATGTAGGAAACGTATTTGGCAAAGGCCAGTGACTTTCTATTATAAAAACACTCAACAAACTAGGACTAGAATGGAATTTTCTCAAACTAAGTAAGGACATCTATGAAAAACCCGGAGCTAACATCACAGGTAAATGGTGACAGATTGAAAGCTTTCCTCCTAAATCAGGAGCAAGACAAGTGTGTCCATTCTCACTACATTTTGCTAGAGTTTCTATCCTGCATGATTAAGGAAAAAAAAAAAAAGAAATTGAAGGCATCCAGATTGGAAACAAGGAAGCAAAACTCTCTATTTGGAAATGTGATGAGCTGGTATTTAGGAAACCATAGTGAATCCACAAGATAACTATTAGAACTTGAATTCAGTAGCATTGCAAGATAAAAGATTAATATAAAAAAGAAGTATATTTCTATATAACACTGAATAATCAATTGGAAAGTAAAATTAAGACAACAATCCCATTTACCAATATTCAAAACATCAAAATGATAAAATACTAAAAAATAAATTTTACAAAAGAAACACAAAATTTAAACAGTGAAAACTACTTAATATCTTTAAACAAAATTCAAAAAGATCTAAATAGCCCTGGCTGGTGTAGCTCAGTGGATTGAGCATGGGCTGTGAACCAAAGCATCACAGGTTCAATTCCCAGTCAGGGCACATGCCTGGGTTGCAGGCCACGGCCCCCAACAACCACACATTGATGTTTCTCACTCTCTCTCTTTCTCCCTCCCTTCCCTCTCTAAAAATAAATAAATAAAATCTTTAAAAAAAGATCTAAATAATAAATGGAAAGACATCTCAAGGTCATGGATTAAAAGACTTAATTTGTTACATTATTATACTGTTCAAACTGATACCTGAATTCAATGGATTTTTCATCATAAACCCAGGTGGCTTTCTTGAAGAAATGGTAAACAGATGCTGAAGTCCCTTGGGAAATGCCAAAGGTCAAAGCAATATTGAAAATTACAAAATTAGAGGATATATTCCCTGCTTTTAAAAGTTACTAAAAAACAAAGTAATTAAGACAGTGTGGTATTAACATAAGGATTGGCGTATAAATCAGTAAGATAGTTTGGAAATAAACACTCATATTCAAGGTGAACTGATTTTCAGAAAGAATGCCAAGACAATTTTTAAAAACAGACTTTTTTCAAGACAATAGTGCTGAGACAACTGGATATCTACACAAAGAATAAGGTTGGTACCCTACTTCATACTATATACATATTTAAAATGAATAAAGACCTAACTATAACAACAAAAACCATAAAACATAGATGAAGCATTATGCAATGGTTTGGTTATATGACACCAAACGTTAAGTGACAATAAAAATAGATAAAGACACTTTAAAGACCACTCACCAAGAAAGATAACTGGATGATGATTAAGCATATGAAAAGATGCTCCATACCATCCGTCATCAGGTAAATGCAACCCAAACAGCAATAACGTACAACTGCACGTATACGGCTATTCGAATGGCCAAAATCCAGAACACTGACATCACCGAATGCTGGTGAGGAAGTCGAATAATAACAAATCCTAATTCATGCTGGCGGAAGTAAAACCTGGTACAGCTACGTTGGAAGACCGATGGAGGTTTATTACCAAATTAAACATACAGTACTCTGACCATATAATTCAGCATGTGCTCCACGATCCTAAGGAGTTGAAAACTGATATTCACACACACACACACAAGACAGCAGATGAATGTTTAAAGCAGCTTTTTTTTTTGCCAAAACAAATAAGATATTCCTCAGCGGGTGAATGGATAAATTATGATACATTCACACAATGGAATATTACTGTGTTAAAAGGAATTGAGCTGTCAGTAGCCATGGAATGACATAGAGGAACCTTAAAACATATATTACTAAATGAAAGAAGCCAATTTGAAAAGACTACATACTGTATGCTTCCAACTATATGACATTCTGGACAAAGCAAAGCTGTGGAGACAGGTGTTAGATGGAAGAGAAGGGTGACTAGATGAGGCACAGAGGGTTTCCTAGGGCAGTGAAGTTACTCTGTGTGATAATGGAGGCTTCATGTCCTAATATGTTTGTACAAACCAACAGAGTGTATGACACCAATGGTGAATCCATAAACCATGCACTTTGATGATTATGATGTGTCAGTGTATGTTCATCAGTGGTAACAAACAGACCAGCCTAGTGCAAATGATGGTGTGCTTGAATTTGTTCCAGAGGCTCCTCATAGCAGGGAGTTTGTTCGCTCTCTGTCTTTTTTCTTTTCCTTTTTTGGATTATTTTCTTTTTTCTCTTCTGATTGTGAATTTTTTTTCTGTTTCCTTATATTCCAAATTGCTGATTTGATTCTTGGCTTCATCTAATATACTCGTGATTCCATGTAAAATAGTCTTCATTTCACTTAGTGTATCCTTCATGTCTAATTGGTGGGTTTTTTTTGTGCTTTTGTGGTTCTCACTAAATTTATTGAGCATTCTTATAACCAGTGTTTTTAACTTTGCACCAAGTAGAGTGCTTGTCTCCATTTTGTTTAATAATTTTTCTGAAGTTTCGTTCTGTTCCTTCATTTGTGCCATGTTTCTGTGTCTCCTCATTTTGGCAGCCTCCCTGTGTTTACTTCTGTATATTAGGTAGAGCTGCTATGTCTCCTAGGCTTCATAGTGTAGGAGACCATTCTGTGTGGCGTGGGCCCAGCTCCCACTCGGAGATGCACAGGACCCACACCCTCAGATAGGTTTTTCCGTGGGGAATCAGGCCTGCAATGTGCCTAGGCCACTTTGAGTCTTGCTCTTGCTAAAAAAACTTCCTCACCCTGAATTGAGGACGTTTACTGCAAAGTAACTTCCTAAAATCCATGCTAAACCTTCCAAGGATGAGTGTAACGGGTTCAACCACTTTTGCCCTTTCATTTGCAAATATCCCTCTTCTGTGATATGATTAGTAGCATTGGCTACTTTGTTTTCTATAAAAGGTAACCACCTGAAGTGAACCTGTGCTTAGTAAATGAGGACCATCATGTAATGTGTCAAGGGATAGAAATGAAGGCCTGTCATGGTAGAGGCCACGGCTTTTCCTCCCCTTGAGAAAAAAGCCATGTCCCTTTTTCTCCACCAGACTCAGTAGTCCATGTGAATGTTTCATTTCATCCATAATGACTCAGACACTTCAGGCCGGTGTCTGAATCATCATAGAACAGCCTAATACATGGGAAAGTGTCACAGCCTGTAGGGTCCTGTAGGATCCTATAGAATCTTATAGGGTCCAGTGTCACAGCTTCCCCAATCACCCAAGCTGGACACTCTTGGCATGTTTTCTGAGTGAGCTTTGTGTACACTCTCCTTTTGTAGTTGAGCCTTGGTTGCTGTTGGCAGGTCAATGGGAGGTATTCATTGCCAGGCCATTCAGCTGCAAGGACTGCCTGCAACCACCGACCACCAACCTGTGACCACTATGGAGGATCAGCTGTGCAGGGGCCCTCAGAGCAGGACTTACTACAGCTGGGCTCTAGTGTCTGCTGAGTCCACCCCTTCAGTGTGACGCTTGAGAGGGTGGTTGGGTGGTGGTGTTTCTCTGTGGTCTGAAGAGATCCACTAAGTGTGCTAGCTTTAGGGCTTCCTGGGCAGTGCTGGCCAAGGTCAGCCATTACCTGTGTTTTGCTCAGGGTCACCAGATATGAGTTACAAAACAATCTGCAGGTGGTTGCTACTTGTGATGGGCTTGGGCTTGCCCAGGTGATGCCAACCTGTAAATCAAGGCTACCTCTTGCTAGTGTCGGGGCTGGGGACACTTCGTAAGAGGCATGGGTCATGATGAGGCCAGGTGCTGCTTGTTTAAGAGATTTTAGAAAAATCTGCAGCATGAACTAAGAAGGCTGTTGTATGGAAAAGCCACTAGAAACAGCCTGGATGGGCCCGAGAGTCGGGTGGGTCAAGGGACTCAGCGAACTACCAAGGCATGGTGAACAGTGTGACCAGATCAATGAAGACTCAGACATGGTGTTTACCTGCCAGCTGTGTGGGGAAGGATTCAGCAAAGAACAATAGCTTCTGCCAGCACTTCTGTCTGAGAGAAAGCTGTGCACTGAGAATTTGCCCTGATGCTGAACAATTCAGTTCCTCTTCATGTATCTCCGGTACCTTTCCAGTTGCTGCCCCAGTGCTAGAGCTCTGAGGAAGTGAGTCCAAGTAAGTCTGTGTTTGACCCTTTAAGAGGAACTGCTTGAGACTCTAGCAGCCCTCCATCTCCCTCAACCTTAATCCCTGCTGGTTTTTATAGCTGGAAGTTATGGGGACTTCTCTTCCTGGCACTGAAACCCTAGGCTGTGGGGGTGTGGTAGGGGGCTGGGACCCCTTGCTCCTCAGAGAGAACCTCTGCAGCCGAGATCTCCCTCTCCATTTTTATCCACCTCACATGGATATAGGACCAGCTCTTTCCATACTCCACCCCGTCTACCAGTCTTGATGTGGCTTCTTCTTTAATGCACTGGTTGTGGGACTTCTATTCAGCCAGATTTCTCATGGTTCTGCATGATAGTTTTCTGTGGCTTAGTTGCAGTTTTGGTGTGACTGTGAGAAGAGGAGAGTACTGCATTTCCTTGGGTCACCATTTTGCCCCTCTGCTATCATGGCAAATAGAAGTACTAGTTAAATTAAATTCTCAAGAAAAAAGAAACATCTTAAAGGAGAATGATCATTTAAAGTCATATGCATTTGGGGAGAGAGAGTGTCTAGAGTAGGATCTTCACTGTAGAAAGGATTGAGGTTTGTGAACTAGGAAGGCACTGAGAAAAGATAGCAACACATTGAGAAAACATGTCTACGTGTATTTAAAAAGCCTCATATACAGAAGTCCTCTCCCTTAATACCTCCGCATGAAGCATGCTGCTAGATCTGAAGAGTTTAGTTAACTTTGGTAAAGGTTATACCAGAAAATATACAATAATTAAATTCATATTTCTGAAGAGCATAATGTTCTTAGAGAAAAATATGTTCACACGTACATAAAATGTGACCACTATAATAAAATAAGCAGAAAGAATCAGTTTTAAATAAGAGAATGTAAAAAGCAATATTTTCTGAAAAGCAAATGTGGTTTAATTTTATCCCAACCTATTTGGTAAATAAGATGTAACCAAGTAGAAGTCGTACTGGAGTTAATAGAGACAAAAGGAATACTTGTAGTTAAAATGTATTTGTTCATATGCAATAAAGACCTTGAAAATACTGCTTTCTTTCCAATTAAATCCTATAAGAAATGTTGTTTATACCATTAATGTGCTTGGAAAGCATTTATGTAGTGAAACATAGGTTTCATTATTTTATAAATTATTCATTTGTGGCTCTAATTGTATATTTGTTTTTTTTTTCACTATAGAAGATTGAGGCTGACATATTAAGAGCATTTTAAATAAGGTCTTGCAAGGAAATGTTATTGCTGTAAGTTCAGGGATGTCATCAGAATGATACATTTTGCTACAAAAATGTGAAAAGAATAAAATGTGGTAGAGCTAATTATTATTCTTGTTAACACAGTGTATTTCTTAATTTAAATTTTACTAATTTCATTAAATGCCCATTTTCACTTTGTAACAACCGAAATGAATTAAGGACTCTTTTGTTCTCTGATACTGTGAACTCACATAGTAGCTCTGCAAAAAAATCTCCTGCCTGCTCATTGCCTTAGGCACGGATGTGTCTCCGCAAACTCAGAATATGCTTTCGGTTTCATTAGGAAAATAAACATCTCATATTCCACTATTTTCTATCAAATACACTGGGTCCTTATTTTAACAACTCATTTAAACCTCATAAGCATTTGAATAATATATTTCAGTGTGAGATATAGAAAATTTCTAATATGATTATACTCTACTAGAACTGCAGTTGATATATTTCCTCCATATCTTCAAAAGATGAAAATCTGTTTTCCCTTTAGAGTTTAAATACAACAGAGTTGCATTGGAGAGGATAAAATCCAAGCCACAGGCTCCCATTTGGCTATACTCAGACAGCACAAGTTTTTCTTATTTTCTCCTTTGTTAGCCTATGTGCATTTCTCTTTAAAATTCTCCAAGTTATGGGTCATCTATCTCTTCTTTGGGGAGACTATTCCACCATCTAATACAGTTCACTAGCTATGTCAAAGTCCAACTTTACAGGGTGGGAATCAGCGTAGAGTGGAATTTTCTTCTAACAGAGGGGCCATTTTATTCATTTTATTATTTTTATTGCTGAACATCACCGTGAACTGGCCAGTTGACTGTGCACTCAAAGACATGGGCCTGCCCTGAGGACTCACATCTCAGCAAATGATCCCTTTCCTCTGCCTGACTTGCCCAGCAAAAGACAGGGAATGCAATCATCTTGATCAATGAACCTCAGTAAAAGCAGAGCAGGCAGGACACTAATCAAATAAGTGGATCTGCTGAGGCTAATCCTTCAACTCTAAACTTTGTTTCTTGAGGGCCCACTGGAGATAAGCAGAAAACAGAATGCTAGACAATATATGGTACTGGCATGCCTCAAATAGGTCCTCTGCAGTTATTTTTCCATTTAGTCACCTTGAGGATGCCACGTGCTGTCAGAGGCCAGGACATGCAAATTCTGCTTCGCATGCATTTCATATACAACTTTGCTGTTGTCTACACTACAGCCTTTAGGTTATAAGATATCATACCTGTTAATTACAAGCATCATCATAAAAAGAAAAACAGGTAGAAGTCTCATTTGAAAATAATCTTTATAGGGTTCTTATAATATTTTCACAGATTAAGAATTTAAAACACTCTGAGCAAAGAACAGAGATCATGATTTGAAAGTTGATACTAAAAGCTATGCCATTTTGAGATAATTGTTTCACCTACCAGCACTTCAAATGGATCTGTAAATTTTTAACAATCTCAATAGATTGTAGTGACATATATTTGAAATAACGTACTTAAGATTTGAAATAACATACTTAAGATGCCAATCAGAGGTACAATTAACATATATTATTTTAAAATTTGCTCTTCATTTATAAAACAATTGCTAACATGCCAATCTTCATTGAAAAATCTTATGGACTTCTTTATAGAGTTTTGGACTAAAAATCAAAAAGTGTGATTTACTTTGTAAATATGATATATGCATTGATGAGGTCATTTTTATAAATATCTAGAGCTGACAAATTATTTCATAGAAAGGGGAGAGATTATGTCAAATAGTATACATATTTATTTTATGAATTAAATTTAAAATATTAGTCTGAAAGCATTTATTCAAAATTGCTTTCCACCATTAGTCCAACCTCCTTTGTCACATTCTTCTTTTCACTGGATCCAGGTCCTTGGTTTCATATTGGAAGTTTCTTAAAAAATATTTTGTAAAATCACAGGCATATGAAACATTTAAATGTCATGTGTATATTTAAATTTGCAGAATATTTGTTTTTTATGGGTCAAGTTTATACTGGGGAAGGCTCGTGAATGGACCTCATTGATGGTGCAGAATAAGGAATATTTGAGAGGCAAGATTGTGTCAGGGAGAGGGACAGTTTGAAAAGTCGGGCCACACTAAGATCCTCTAACAAGAATATGTGGTTGAGGCACCATGTAAGTATGTCTAAGAAACACACACACACCTATATGTACCCCTTACATGAGATTCAGCAACGGGTGTGTATGCAGACAGTAAATATGAGTATTGACCAGATAGATAGTTCTGACACCCAAGGTCAGAGGGGCATACAAAAGGTCAGCGGTGTAAGGAGATACCTGTCTCCAGTCTCTCTTGCCCTGCCACATTAGCGCACTGAAACAGTCATGCTTTTAGAAGAAAAAGAAACTGTGACTTAGAGTGTCCGCCATCAACTCCAAATGTCGGGCATGTATGATGAGGTGACTGAGGCTCTCATGCCAGGTACAAAATTGAAGAAGGGGATGAAAAAGCTTATTATTCAACATTAATTATATCTCCATGTATTTTTAAAATATGCATTAATGAAAAAATAATTTATGCTAGAGAATATATGAAATTTTTAAGTAAAGACACATTCAGTGAGGTCCCAAATTTAAATCTGTGATGCTGGGACAGGAGTTTGATTGCATCTAGACTGTCCAAAGATATCGGAGCACTCATAACTGCCATGAATGTACATTAAAAAATACTACTAACATTTATACATTAACAAAACACTGCCAGATGAAAATACTTTATGATAGGCAAGGCTCACTTTAAATTCATGGAATTTAATAATCTACAGGGCATTTGGGCAAGGAGAGAGTTAAGTAGAACTGATCCTTCTATCCTATGGTAGCAGCTTCGATTTTGTAGTTGATCCCTAAGATTTCCATCAATTTCACAAATGGGAATTACTTCCCACTCTTCTATACTGGCACTTGTCATTTTGATTACTAGTGCAATGGTGTTTGAGAAGCTACCCAAAACATTTTTAAAAGCAAAATTTCCTGCCCTGGCTGGGTGGCTCAGTCCAGTACTCTAAAAGATAGCAGGTTTGATCCTCAATCAGGGCACATACCTAGGTTGTGAGTTCAATCCCCAGTTGAGGGCATACAAGAGGCAACCAGTTGATTTTTTTCTCTCACAGTTTTCTCTGTCTCTCCCTGGCTCTCTTCCTCCCTTCTTCCCTTTTTTCTCTCCACTGGATATATATCCTTGGAGAGAAAATACACATATATATATATATATCTCCATCCTTGGGTGTGTGTGTGTGTGTATATATATATATATATATATATATATCCATCCATCCATCCTTGGGTGAGGGAAGGAAGGAAGGAAGGAAGGGAAGGAGGAAGCGTGAAAGAGAGAAAGGGAGAAAAGAAAGAGAGAAAAAAAGAAGAAAGAAAGAAAAGAAACAGAGAGAAAGGAAGAAATGATCACCATTTTGGCTAACCTAACACTCAGATATAATTATATTGCATTTATTTGATAACAGCTTTGGAAGATACTAATTCAACTGCTTTTTCCTACATACTTTATCTCAACTGATATCTGCTAAAATTTATTAGTTTAATTAATTATATCTTGGCATCATGAAATTCTTTGGAGTCACAAGAAAACTTGATTTTCTTAGGAACTCTTGTAACCACAAGAAAGTAATTATTATTAGGTGTGTGTACACATTATATATAATTAATATATACTGTGTAACTACATAATTTCATGTGTGGTTTTTAAAATTATAAACCATGGTTAATACTGAAGGCTGAGGTTTTCTTCTTCATTCTAATCTGTGTCTTGCAGAACATTTGAAATATGCTAGCAGGCTGTACAAAAGACAGGAGAAGCTATGATATTTTATGAACTCCCAACACATGACTCGGTGAAGTCTGTTGTAAATAAGCCACCCTTCAATTAATCACGATGTCTGAGAGCACTCTAACATCTAACAAATTACTGGCCAGCCTGCCAACTGCAAAGACAACCCTGGAGGGCAATTCTTCTCCTCTATTTCAATTCTTCTCAAGCCCTGATGAAAAAAGGTGATAGACGCAAAGACCTTTCAACGTAATGTCCTCGTTGCTCTGATTTCTGTCATAACTAACTACCTTTACATAACTGTCAGTTAACTTAGATGAGCAGATACTTAATTATTTTGGAATTAAAAGAATGAAAACATGTTCCTTTCCATGGAGAAAACGACCTTTTACCTCCATGCAAGAAGTTGTGCGTGTTACATTTCTCCGAATGCCACTACAAGGACAAGCCAGGAATTTCTGGGCATGCTCCCAACTGAATAAGCAAAAGCACAATTTTACATCATCCCTTTCTCTTAAAGGAAGTTTTCTATTCAATTAACATCCCTACTTGATTGTGAAGACCCAGAAGAGAGGTAAGGTAGGCTGTTGAAGTGTCACAACAGTCACACTGTTGTACCCGAGATTGGCCATGACCTGTCCATATGAAAAAGCAAAATAGGAAAATAAGAATTAATTGCATTTTTTGTTTTGAAGAAGATTGCAGTTGTGTTAGTTTTTAATGGTGACCTCCCACAACTATATTTCCTTGAAGGCCTATAAAATTTAAGGATAGTGAATTGTATTAAATAACAATAGCATTATATGTTTAACTAGAGTTTATATTTACTTTATTTAGGAAAGAATTTTGTGATCTTCACTTTTCTTAAGGCTGTTTATGAATCAAGGGTGAATAACTGAAAAAAGCAAAATAAAAATATTATGCAAGCTAATCATTTTGTCACTTCTACTCAAATATTCTAAAATAATCATAAACTCTTTTCTGAATTACTAAAATTAATAAATATAAAAATGAAAGTAAAATATTTTAAATTAACATACAGATAAAAATTCAGCAACATTCTTATACAAAGAGTAGAATTAACCACTGTATAACTTAATTTGACTTATTTTAGTATCTCAAAGTTTTCTAGAGGCAGCAAATAAAACCAAAAAATGGTTTGATTTATTAAACATAGAAAATATATTTGATCACATTTATGAGCACTATTACATTATGTGAACAGAGACCTATTCCTTAAAATTACATTTGATTTATGTGTCAGAGAAGATGGAATAGATCTACGTTACCCTGTTCCTTGCACTAAGTGTATTAAAAACCCTGGACATTGCACATAAAGCAATCGTAAAAAGACTCTGCAATGTGAAGACAAATAGCAAACCATTTAGAGGCCTTGGGACCCAATGAATGACATGTTGATGTGTTCTCTCCTCCTTTCCTTGGGGAAAATGACTTTTCCTCAGTTCAACAAGTAGTATATGTTGCATTTCTCTAATTTCTGATTTCTTTTTACTTATACTCCAGACACAGAGCTGAAGAAATTGATGGCCCAACAATGCCAATGGGTATGTACAATAAAATCTCCAAGAAAAGCATGAACTTTCAAAACAAAAGACTAGGGGGAAAAAAAGCACTACCTTAGTGAGAAAGAAAACTTTTACAAAACAGCTCTTTGACAGCCAAAAAATATCAGCAAAAATCTCAGCCACCTGCACCAGCATAGGGTGAGTGTGAAACTAGACTTCCTAGACTACAAGAGGCCACCCAGCATCAGGATGATATATCCCTCACACACTGTGGCATCAAAGGAGAAGACATGGAGAGCCTGGATTGCCACCCATCTGTGTCACTAACTATTCACTCCCTCCCTGCAGAACAAGGTGAGGTCAGAAGTGGCCAGGTGAGGAATCAGAGCTTTTGCCATATCCTACGATAGAAAAGACCCCACTTGCAGTACCACTGAAAACCACAGAGGAAACTAGAATGCCCACCACCACCCATCCTCAAAGAGGAGCGACCTGCACCTCGGGTACTGATGAAGGGTAGTGGGTAACCTGGCCTTCTACTTTCTCCTGTCAGTCATGAGGTGGTGTCCCTTCCCTTCCCTTGCCAGAGTGGTGTCAGAGAAAGCCAGTTAAAACTAAAGGTTTAAATGAGATCCAGACAAATATACTACAAAGACATTTAGATTTCAATCAATAATCTCTTGTCATACTAAGAACAAAGAAGATCTCAAATGACATGAAAAATTAAAAAAGAATAATCAATAGATTTCCTGACCAAGATAGCAGAGTTGTTAAAATTATGTGACACAACTCAACACCAAGAAGAAAAACAATCCAATTAAAAAATGGGCGAAGGACCTGAATAGATAGTTCATTGGAGGAGACATACAAATGGCCCATAGGCACATGAAAAATTACTCAATATTGCTAATCATGAGAAGGATGCAAATTAAAACCATAATGAATATCACTTCATTCCTGTCGAAATGGCCATCATCTATAAATCAACAAACATCAAGTGCTGACGAGTTTGGGGAGAAAAGGAACACTTCTGAACCATTGGTGGGATTGCAGACTGGTGCAGCCACTGTGGAAAAGGGTATGGAGTTTCTTCAAAAAATTAAAAATAGAACTGACTTTTGATCCAGTAATCTCATTTTTGGGAATTATCCTAAGAATCCTGAAACACCAATTCGAAATAATACAAGTGTGCCCCTATGTTCATAGCTGCATTATTTAGAATAGCCAAACAATGGAAACAGCCCAGATAAGTGAATAAAAAAGCTGTGCTACTTTTACACAATGGAGTAACACACAGCTGTATAAAAAGGAACTCTTATCTTTTGCGACAGCATGGGTGGACTTGGAGGTTATAATGAGTCAGTTGGTGAAAGATGAATTTTCTATGATCTCAGTTATATGTTGAATCTAATGAACGAAATAAACTGACAAACCAAATAGAAAGAGAGGCATGAACACATGGAGCAGACCGGCAGCTGCCAGAGGGGAGGGGAGAGAGGGCAGGAGGGACTGGAGGAAAGAAGCTGAAGGGATTAGACAAAGAACATATATACATAACTCATAGACACAGAAAACAGTGTGGTGCTGGCCAGAGGGAGGGGTGGGGAGGAAGTGGACAAAGGGGGAAAATGGGAGCATCTGCAATAATGAAAACAATAAAAATAAAGAAAAAAATTAAAAAAATATTTGACACGGATTTTAAAGCAGCCATAAGAAAAATGTTTCAAAGAGCAATTGCAGACATGCTTGAAATAAACACAAAAATAAGAAGACCCAGCATAATAAAAGAAGATGAGGAGATGAAACAAATGGGAACTTTAAAATTAAAAAATACAATAGCCAAAAATAATTTTTTAAGTTCTATGAATGCGTTGAACAGCAGCACAGCAGAATGGAAGAGAGAAGAAACAAGGACACTTAAACATGTAATAGAAATTACCCAACCTGAGTGACCATGAACAGAGAAGCCAGAGGGACTATCAGAGACTTACAACAAAAAGTTGACAGGTGTGTTACTGAGCTTCATGCCTCACAGTTTTACTCAATTTGGGATATCTATACTCTAGTACCAAGAGAATCTTTAATTAGCTTAGTCAAAATCTCAAAACTCCTGTGAACTACTTTTGAAACATCCTGTCTTGAAACATGAAACTTTGCCTAGAAACAATGTTAGTTAAAGTTTATACTGTGCCAAAAAACATATTTTGCTTCCCGGTCTAAGAATTTCCCATGAACCCAACAAATCTATCCTGGTAAGAATAATTTACTCAATTCAGTACAAAAAAAAAAAATCTTTATCAATTACCTACAAGGGGCCAGGCCCCTGTATTTCACATGCCGTTCTTCCTTCTTGGAAATGGCCCTTTATTTGTTTACTTTTCTGTTTTTATTTTTATTGTATTTTTTCATTGCCATTTAGCCCCTTTATACTCCCCTCCCCCCACAATCACCACACTGTTGTCTGTGTCCGTGAGTCTTTTCATCCTTTTTGCTTAATCTTCCCACCTCCCCACAGCTGTCATCCTGCTCTCTATTAGTGAGGCTGCCTCTGTTTTACTTGTTAGTTCAGTCTGGACACCTTCAATCTGTTCTGCCTGGCAAATTTGCACTCTGCCATCTAAATACAGCCTTTAGTGAGTGTATTGGAGAGAATGTCGGTTCTTTCGGCTTTGCTGAGAATTTACTTGACAGTGCATCCCTATTGAACTTAATACACCATGCACTGATTTTTGTCCTCCTCACCAAGCTGCATGATCTCAGAGACTTAGGACTCGCTCCTCTAATCTCTGCTTATTCAAAATGCCTTGAAATCTCTCCTGTTGCAAAATCTTTCATAATTAGCTGTTGCACAAATAAATGAATTAATATATTCAGCTACACACCAGATATTTTTTTAATGCTGGCTGACTACTAGGCATAGTATACTCAGGTATATGTGGTGAATGGATGATGTTAGTCATTGACCTGAAGAAGTCAAAGTTGAGCAGAGAACAGATACAATTAGAGTAAAGGACTAATGACAGACAGTAGAGGACAATGGGTTTTACACAAATTTTACATTGTTGGAAGATGTTAAGAACAAACAGGATTTTGTTTCTTAATATCCTAGGAGGGCACACATGTCCCAGAGTACTTCATGTGGGACATATGTACCCTCATTTGTATCATATTTTACATGGTGAGAAGAAGAAAGACAAACACTTTTGCTATGATGGTAACAGAACTGCTCATATCTTCTTTCAACCAGTGACACAAGTTGTATTTTAACTACTTGACTAAACCACACTGCTGGCATGCATCAGCAGGCCCTGATAAAGGAATGGTCTAAATTAGTGCTCTCTGAACGTTTAAGTTGTGATAATCCTTCCTGAACATATGTATGTTTTAAATTGACAATATACTTTTCCTACTACAATAATACCTTTACTGCTTTTGAATATGTAAACAAGAATAAAATATTCAGTCAAAGATATATAAAGTTCATGTAGTACCTTGTAAATATTTATTATTAATAATAACTAAATAATTTAAGCATCTCTTTCTTAATTTATACCAAAACTTACAGTACCTTTTAGACATTTAGGTTATAAGCAGTAAGAAACACTGCCTTATGTGAATAAGTTTTACTTTCTTTTGTTTTAAGAAGTGCATAGCTTGGAAGCTCAGAGCTATTGCACCTGGTCAAGGGTATTTTCAAAGACGACTGTCCCAGCTTCCTATTCTGTTCTTCCTGGCACATGACTTTCATAGTCATGCTCACACAGTGGCTGCCACGTCTTTCACATTGCATCTGTCTGGGCAAGAAGTAAACTCAGGGTGAGGGGGACACAAAAGCAAATGCTGAAGAGTCATGTTCTTAATATTACTTTCCTGCACTGCTACTTTTTGTATTTCGATGGCTAGAACTGGGTCACGAGTCAACCCCAAGCTACAAGTTAAACTGGAAAAATATTTTAGCTTGGTCTGTTGAAATAGAGAAATGAAATGAGAAGGATGCACTAAATGCTTTTGTCTAAATGTTCCATTGTGTTTGATTTGCAGATCATAGCTGAAAATGGTAATCACAAATGGTGGGGGTGCACAGATTGAAGTCAGGGAAATAAACGATTTGCAATAGTGTGTTAACCATGGAATAAAATTGTTGTCTTCCCTAAGAGTTGTTCTTCTGAAAATTATTTGGAAGGTATGAAGGTATAATTTTTAAAGGTCATAATATGGGTTTAAAACCAGCTGAAACTTTCACTTTAAAATATGAAACAAAAGAAAAATGTTACTAAATTTACCATGCAAGTAATAAGAGAGTTTGCATGCATAAAAATTTCTGTAAGAAATTCAGATAATTATGCACACATTCCCAAACCTTTGATTTATCAATGACTTTTTCATAGTATAGTACACTGAGAATGAATAAAATCTTTTACGTCATTATCTTCAAACCCTGTAAACTACCACCACTTCCTCAGGACAGTTAACTTATTGGAGTTGGCAGGTAACCAGAGAGCAAGATATAAACTTATATTTTAAATGTCAGAAAACAGAATTTTCTGATTTTTGCTAAAGTGTCATATAAATATGTTTATTGATCAATTCTTGTTGTATTCGAACTGTAAAATTCTTAAGTATAACATTTTCACAGACATCTTTTAGTGAGAATGATGACAGAGTTTGTTTTCTCATTGACCATCAACACATGTCTATGATAGAATGTCTCAGGAAATAAATGCATTTGAAATGTTATTGAAAGTAAAATAAAAACTACTGGTTTTTAGATTTAGATCAGGTACCAAGGCCCAATTCTTTGCTAATATCACTTTCCTTTTTTATGATTCTGTTTCATAGGTTTTTTTTAGATAAGCCCATCTTATAATTCAAAGAAAATACTTAAATTTTCTCACTTATAGAGACTACTTTGAACAGGTCAGTGTTAGACTAGCTTAATGTTACAATGTGTTTCGACAGGTCATACTGTGAGTGCAATTTTAGTACCAAATACATTCACCTCATGTTTGTCATTCCAAATGGAGGAGATTAAGTTTTATATCCTCTGGGTTTTAGATTTACAGTGGAATGATTTTTATTTCTAAATAATTTCTCTCTATTTTTGTGGGGATTTTTTTTTCACATAGAATATTAATTTGCATTTCTAGATACACAATAAACAAATACACATACAGAGTTATTTCTACACTAAAGGAAAGCTCACTAAGTACACATTTTTGCATAAACCTTTATATTCATTTCTAACTGCAAATAGAATTTTCTGTTCAAAGATGAATCTAACTGTATAGCATCCCTCACTTCTCATATTCTTAGTATATTTTTATAATTATTACCTAAATTAATAAAGTTATAATCTCTGCTTTTCATTTATATGCAGAAGAGAATGGTAACCGAATGTTATAGAAATATTTATATATTTATTTCTCTCTATATATATACACAGAAATATATGTATATATATAGCTATGAATATATATAGAAATATATATTTCTATAAATGTGCATATATGTGTGTGTATACACACACACACATTTTTTCTCTTTTCCCAGAAGAACATAGCCTCAGTGTCTTAAGACCTTGACAACTCTATTCTTTGAGGATCATGTGTTTATTATTTTTCTGCAACAATACCTAACACAGTATTAGCCAAGTAGTAATTATCTATAGTTACTGAACTGAACTAAATTTACATTTAATCTTATAAAATTAATTATAAATTTCACTGACCACTTTACTTCCTATGTTCCTTGTGCAATAATTATAAATCAAGGTTTCATGCATTCCATACAATTTAATGTAATTTAAAGAAATAAGCAATATATAAATAAAAATCTTCTAGCAGAGAATAATGATTTTAATATGCCTTTCCTTTAAAGTGTATGGTTGCATTTTTAAAAGTCCTTTTACTTGAAAAATAAATTTATATATCTTCAAACCTAAGTTTGATAACAACATTTTTGATTTTAGAAATGGAATCTTACAAAAACTTTGTAAATGACCCTGTATGGGTTTTTTCATTATTCATAAAGCTTGGGTTGAACTTGGTATGTGTGGTCGTCAAGATGATCCTTATGCAATTAAACAAATATTTTAGTCATCCATATTTGAATTTAGTTAGTGATAAATCATCTTTGCAAGTTATTTGTACATGCTCAAGGTCAGTGCTACAAATCACCCTTGCTTTACACTGTGCCAAACTCTTTTAAGAGAAAAAACAAAGCAAAACAGGCAATTATGGATTTGTCTCTCTGATATCAGCTAGTACATTAATTAATTACAATGTTTCTTTTTTAATATATATAATTCAGGTGCCTGTATCACATACTTAAGCACATGTGTGCAACCATAGAGGCAGGCATTATCAGAAAAACTGCCCGTTGTTTATTTTCCCCCATTTGCTTCAGGCATTTTCACCTTGATAGTGGCTCAGTGTGGGTGGTGGCTAGTTTGGGGGAGATGCAAGTGAGGCTTTACCACAATGGAAATGTCTGCTTCCAAGAGGTTGATCCTGAGGTCACCTGAGTTTATTTCTGGCCATAAAAATATTAACTCAATAAAAAAACAGCCTACCATGTGCCTTACTAAGTGACTAGGTGTTAAGGGACGAAAGGAGAGTATCAACACTCAGGTCTCAAAACGCTTATATTGTGTCTCATTGGCCTCTACCAACATCTCTGCATCCTTGACTATGTCCTGACACATGAACTTGTTCTCTCATTTCACAAGCAATTCTCTTTTAATGAACAAACATCTCATATTACTTTCCCATCCACTTTCTTATTATTAGCTAACATTGCTCTATATCAGACATTAACAGATACTAGTTATAATGCTTTACACACATTATTATTTAATCCAAAGAAAACCTCTGTGAAGTAAATCTTCTTGTTATCCACTTTTCATAAATGCTGATACTGGGACTCTGATGGTGGAAGAAACTTACACAAGGTCCCACAACCAGTATCCTCCTCTGCAATCACATGACAGTGTTCTGACCCCAAGGCCAAATCCCTAGACTCTGAGGCAAGATATTTTATTACAATTTCTGTTCTTTTAAGTAAAATTGTTTAAATCAAATCTTTTCCGAAACTGTTAGCACTAAGCATGGGATAAAGAAATAGCCACTTTTCCATTGTCTACAACATGTATGCATTACCTAATTTCTGACTACATGATTCAGTTCAGTTCTTGAGACCAACCTTATGTGACAAGTGTCACTGTCTGGCTCAAAAACTTTAGGATTTTCTTCTCCCAGAATGACATAGTTGATAAGTGTCTGAGTTAAAATTCCAGCTTCCCCCTTTTTATGTTAATGTCTTCTGTTCCTTTCATGGCCCAAGTACAGGTTTTATAAATCTTGGTGAAATATGAGAAATGTGTCACTTTGTTAGACATATAACTTGGCTTATTCTAACAACGTATATACATCAACTTGGCAAAAGAATAGGACATGAAATAGGAATAACTGCGGTGACTATAGTTTATCCAACATCAGAAAAAAAAGTGGAACAAGAGAGAGGCAGGACGAGCTAGTGATTTTCTTCTCCCAACACCAGACTCCATAGCACAGAGCAAAACAGGTACATTTCCTGCCCCCCCACCCCCATCGCTGGTTTCAGTTACTCATGATCAACCAAGGTCTGAACATTGTAAATGGAAATGCCAGAAATGATCGAGTCATAAGTTTTAAATTGTGTGCCATTCTGAGTAGCATGATGAACTTTCCCAACAACTAGCTCTATCCAGCCTGTGATTTTAATCATCCCCTTGTCTAATGTATCTATGCTGCATACACTCCCCACCTAGCAGTCACTTAATAGCCACCTCTGTTACCAGATAGACCATGACTGTTTGGAAGTGCTTGTGTTCAAGTAACCCGTGCTTAGTAAAGGCAGCAAAGCATAAGAGTAGTGATGCTGGCGATTTGATATGCCTAAGAGAAATGGTAAAGTGCTTCTTTTAAGTGAAAAGGTAAAACTTCTCTAATTAATGCAGACAGAAAAAATTATATGCTGAAGTTGCTCATATCTCTGGTAAGAATGGATCACCTGTTTGTGAAATTGCATAATTTATACATTAAAGTTTATCACAGGTACGTATGTATAGAAGAAACTCTAGCACAATGTGGGTAGTCTCCATGGTTTCAGGCATTTGCTGGAGGTCTTGAGATGTTTTCACCATGAGTAAGGGAGCCTGCCTCATTTAGATGGACCCACTTTCATAGAAAAAAACTCCCACAAAAGAATTCATAAGCTCACTGGGTCATACAAATACACATGGATGTTGAGACACAAATTGAATGGATATTTGCATTTGTCTCTTAACAACTTAAAAAAAATCAAAACTAAAGTGGAGAGTGGAATTCCTCTTCCCTATTTACCTCAGTGCCTATTTTGATCAAGACACTCATACTTAGGGCTAAGGATCCTCTTGGAAATTAACTGGAATTACAATAGTGTTCAGACATAAAATAGATTTCAGGTGGTCACATCAGAGGGCACACTTTGGAGTCCAAATCAAGGGTAGATCTTGGGCTCTGGGAAACAACTCATGTGAAGCAAGAAAGTGTTGAGCTGTTTCACTGGAACAATGCACCAACACAGTCTGAGGCAGAGGAGGCTGACCTTGGATTCTGGCCGGAGCCACTGGTGACAGCAGCACTAACTTGAATATACACCTCCCGACTGTCCCAGTGAAGTGCATATTCTGAAGAAATTAGTGAGGAACATGCGTTTTAAAGTAAACAAATGATTATAAAATGCAACTCCTGAAAATCTGTGCTGTCACTTTCAATCAACTGAGTACCAACTGAGAGCTTCAAATTGGCGACTAACCAGAGTGGTGAAGGAGGCTGCAACTTTTATCCAATTCTGCAAAGTGAGATTTGACCACCTGCTCATGGGGTGGAGGTGGGCATTTGAGGAACAGATTTTTAAAATATCACACTTGCTTCTGTGATTTTGGCCCCCCAAAAACTCTTAACAGCTAAACAATATAATATATAATACAAAATATAGTGGCGTTTTTATCAGTCTGAGCATTTGTAACATATTCTGAATATTAAAAGATGTTAGGTATTCTGAGGTATTTTGTTTTTAACGTGTTAACCGCAATGTCAGCTTTTTGGGTAGGATAGCTGTAACAATCAGATTTCAGTATGCTAAATGTTTCTTTTTGAAATTTTAATGGGATAAGTAATTATTATAAAATATGTTGATTTGTCATTGTCAGTGAAAATTACAATGCAACACACAGCAAGATTTTAACTGAGTGAAAATAGTTTTTATAGTGTCAGTTTATAGAACACCATAAGTAATTGTCTAGGCAACCAGTCATATTTTTATCAAGGACACATATGGTAAAACAACAAAGATATTCATGTAAAATTTTACATCACTTATTTTTTCATGGTTTGTGATTTATTTATATTTCAGTACTGCAGAGTTCAATGTTATTGCTATAGTCAGTTCCAAATACGAACAATTTTAACTTTCAATTACAAGTATAAAGTATTTATATTGACTTGACAATCAAATGTGCAAAAATCCATAATTTTTTAACAAACAGGTTTTATTATACTCTCCAATATCTATTGTAGAATATAATGGCACATTGAAATTACAGAAATCACATGTAACATGAAAATGCCTCTGAGGTAAAAGCACAGATTACAAAACATACCTGATAAAACTGCAAGAAGCTTCCAGGAGGTCTAGGTGGGCATCTGATCACTAATTCATGGCACTTTAGACTACAAACTGTCATTGAATTCTAAGACATAGGAGGTGACCGTGTTCTCAGAGTCGCAAGTCAGACCTTGCGATGTGAACTGGTCTCGGGAAAAAGTCTGTTCTGAGCCCTCCCATGGCTTGATCTCTCTGAATGTGTCATTACTTTCCATCCTCAGATATTCTTGAGCTCACTTGTCCTTCTGTGCCCCTCGGCTGGTGCCTCAGGGCCCTCTGAGCATTGGCCATGTCCTCCATCAGCCCCAAACAATCCAGTACAATGATCTATTAACCTGTGACCAAATGTATGCACCGATTATGTATGAAATTTAAGAATACACTCAGCATACAGAGTGGGTGGTACGTGTGTGTGAGAAAGAGAATATTAATATTAATGTTAATATTAATATTAATATGCACTTTGGGGTGGTTTGATAACATTTGTAGGGCCCTGATTAGAAATTCACAATTCAGAGGTGGTTAATTAACATTTGAAACCTTTAATCAGGGATTCATACTTCAGAGCTCCTATATAAGCTCATTATATAGTACGTTACTAAAAATATGAGACAAAAGTTTCATAATTAACAAGATAAAGATTGGAATGCTTTACTTGTGGAAAATAAGTGATGCTCACGATATATAGTCGTCGATGAAGATAGTATAGTACACCCACGACGTCTCTCTCTCAGTCTCTTCCTTAACCCAAGATTCTGACTCCTTATCCAAGTAGAAGGCCTGAGGATCCTGCCGTTAGTTCACCATGTTAGCTACCTTCCAGTGAACTGAAAGTCTCAAGGTGCTTGTGTGAGTGGAGAGAATAAGTATCCGTCTTGTGGTATAAGTTGGATAATTATTTTTGTGCCTGCTTGATAATAATAATTGTGTGTTTATCAGAATCCAGTCTGAGGCTTACTTTCACTGTCACGCACCCACTGGGGTGAGATTGGGAAGGAGTTGGGTACATTCACTACCAGTCTCAGGAGTCAGAAACCACTAATGTTTACTAAAAGAACCTGAGGGTGGTGACTGCAAATGTTTTCTAAGGTCAATCTGAGGCGGAACCACTTTGATATCCATTACCATGAGAATCACTGAAGTATTCCAGTGACAAAGGGGACATTCATTTTATGCATTTCAGCATTGGAAGTACTTATATCAAGCACTAAAAATAACATGTATATTTAAAGTCAAGCACTATAAGGTAACAATATATAAGGTAGAATACAAGTATTTGCAGAAGTACTGAGCCTTTAATTAGAAATTTAAAATATGGTAAACACAAATCTGAATTTTATTTTTAGAAGCATCGCTTTATTCAAAATTTTATTATATTAAATAGTACATTAGTATGTATATAATCAACTAGAATTCAATATTTATTGGAACTGCTTGATAATCATAAAGCTTTGAAATAGATTTGCAACTCAGTGATTATGCAGAATATTTCATGTGCCTTTTTTTTGTATCCTCAGGTAGCCTCATCATCCCAAAATGCATACCCATTTATTGTGGCTGACCCTGTCAGTTGTCTATTCAATATCTACTTTCTTATTACCAAAGTGCCTATTTTGTTCAAGGTGACAAAGTACACAATTGGAAAACTACATTTCCAGCCTCCTTTGTGGGTTAGTCCTGCCCCAGTATAGTTATAGCAGATGAATTTTCTACTCGGATTTCTGGGAAAATAAACACCACCTAATTCTCTATCTCTCTATTTTTTTATTCCTGTGTTTATTCTAGCACACACTGCACACATTAAGCCGTAGGTGCGGCACTATTTTAGAAGCACAAGGCGATTTGCTCGGGATGGTGAGATAGAGAGGCAGAAGGAGCCGGAGATATTGCTGGTGCCGTGGAAGCTCTGTCGTGGCTCTGAGATGTTTACCTTTGCAAGGATGTTTCCTTATGGGAGGAATCACCGGGGATCACCTTTCTGTGACATGCAGCAAAACCCAATCCCAAATTTGATAAATTGTGATAACTACTTGCTTTTTTTAATTCCGTTTGTGAAAAACAAGGCCAATAGTCAATCAGTATTCATTAGAGGAGATTTCTAATAAAATTGAATTTTACATGTATTTGTTTTAGATATGTGTAAGACAAAAAGAGCTTCCATTAGTATGCAGATTTCAAACTGTAACAATTCAAGTTTCATTTCATGATAATCTGTTAACAATTTTCAGTAAATTTATATTTCTTGGGTAGAAAAGAGATCAATCATACCTAATTAGTCTTGGTTTATATTTTGAACATCTGTGTTTATTTTGTATGGATAGGCCAACTATGAATAATACTGATGATGATGATGATGATGATGAAGATGATGGTGATAATTATAAATAAAGGCACACCTAATATTTGCAAACATTGATACAGGATACATAATATGGTTTTGGAGTGTTGTATAACTTTAATTCTACAATAATAAAATTTTTATTAATGCAATTTTCAAATTAAAGTAATTGAGGCTAAGAGAAGGCAATGACTTGCTAAATATGGCCAATGAGTTTAGTAGACAGGTTTCATATACTCATTATTCTAAATTGATCCCAATTTTAAAGTTAGCCTATGATTTTATTTGCCTTTGCTGTGGTTCTGGGAAGATTATGAAAGAGTAGGTCATATGAACTAATGTTAATTAAGATAAAACTAGGTTACAATGTGAAGACAGCAAGTAGAGTTAATTACCATTAGGCATCAAAGTCTTTCTCCTTCATTCCATTTGCAGAAACCAATTTCCATGGATACATTGTTGGATCTGGTCATCTCCTCGGACTGATCCACCTCCAAAAATGTAACCTCAAATATTCCACCTTCTTCCTTCATTTTGTGTATGAAGACAACTTGGACCTTGCCCTCATTAAGATTATTAATCTTATAACCAAATTATTTCTATACCAGCCTATCCGTTCCCTCTTACCACTACTCCCTTGCCAAGGCCAAAGACCTCATGTCACTCTTGGAATGATCCTCAGTGCATTACCCCTTTCTGACTTCTGAGCCCTAGAAGTTCCAGTTACTGATCAGCACAATCTATACACCCTTTCTTCCTCACCCACTGCCACGCTTATGGAATCATTGTCTGAGAAAGAAATGTAACAATCAACACACAAGCTGCCTGAAACTAGTTCTATTTTATGGTTTTAAGGAATACCTGGGATTTGTAATGTCAACCAGATATGCGCTTATTTGTTTATGATTATTGCTGTCTTGGACTAACTTAGATTAAGCTATTTCCAAATATTTTTTATCATCTAAAAGGCCTGAACCTTTCCCTGTGCTATTAGTGCTCTGCCTCCATGACTTTCACCCAATTGCTTTTGTTCATATTTAAAGTAAAAATAGAAAAATAGAGATCTAATTCAATTTCTACTTCACAATGTCCTATATATGTACGTGCATTCCCTCCCAGTTTTACTTTCCTCAGTGGGAATGGCAATTTCTTCTTCAGAATCTTGAACCCATTTCTTTCTATGGCCTCATGGGCCCCACTCTATTAATGTTTATCAGCATGAAGTCCTTTCAAATTAAATGCAGTGTATACACCTTAATGGAGGTAGACAAAAATTATATATATATACATGATATCTGTCTAGAAAAAGGCCAGCCATTGTTAACATAACAAGAATGGTTTGCACAAAATGTAACCTGGCAGCCAAGGAGAGTGGACTAGAATATGCATGTGTGAACAATGATGACTTCACTCTACCAGTTGGTGGGGGAGGTAGATGACATTGAGTGAGCATGTGTGCTGTGTAGCTGTCACATTCAAAATGAGTAGAGCAACCAATCGGCATCAAATTTTCTGTTAAACTTGAATTTCCTTTCACAGAAACTATTTGCATGATTCAGGTTACAGCAATGGGCTGCTGGTGATTGTCAGATTCATCATGACAATGCGCCAGTTCATGCATCATGTCTCGTTCATAGTTTTTTTTTGGGGGGGGGAATCAAATCAGCCAGGTGACTCAGCCCCACTACAACCCAGATTTGGTGCCCTGCAACTTCTGGCCTTTCCCAAAACTAAAATCACCTTTGAAAGGGAAGACATGTCAGACCATCAGTGAGATTCAGGGAAATAGGATGGGGCAGCTGATGGCGATTAGGAGAACTGTGAGAGGTCCCAAGGTGCCTACTCTGAAGGGAACTGAGGCATCATTGTCTCACGTACAGTGTTTCTCCTATCTTGAATCTTTATATCTTCTTCATTAAATATCTATATTTTTCATATTACGTGGCTGGATACCTTTTGGGCAGGTTATATATGTATATGTATGCACGTATGTGTATACATACGTGCATACAAATACATATACATACATACAAATACATATACATACACACACACACACACACACACACACACACACATATATTTGTGAGGACCCCCAGAAATCCAGGATTATTTTCAGGAGGGCAGGCCTCTTGTAGTTCAGGCTTCCCCTACTACCCTACTAGGTGTGTGTTCTAGGAACCCATCTGTACTAGTGTACCAGCTGGCATTGTTGTGAGAAGCTGCATTTGGCTTCAGTGAATATTTTTTGAAGACTCTTTCAATGTGTTTGCCCATCTCACAAGAGTTCACCAGTTTTTGACCAAGCCAGTGAGACTCCCATGCCCCACCCTCCCTATTCATCTGACCTCGCCCCCAGCAACTTTTATTTTTGTTTCTCCAGATGAAAAAAGTCCTCAAAAGAAAACATTTTGCTGATGTGGAAGAGGTGAAAAAAATAAACAGCAGAAACACTAAAGACATCAAAATCGATGAGTTCAAAACCTGTTTTGAGCAGGGGAAAAAGGTGTCCCGATAAATATATTGCATCAAATGGAGAGTGCTTTGAAGGTGACTGAAGTTTAAACATGTAAGAATAAATACACATTTTTTACAAATAAACTTCATATTTAAAGTAATGGAGTATTTTGGTTATGATCACCTCACTGGATCATCCCTAAGAAAGGTTATTGATACTGTCACACCTTCAAAACTCTCTAAACCAGTTTCGGTGTACTCTGCCCTTTTTCTTTGACACTCAGTACACTGATGCGCAGCTAATGACTCTCTTCTTCACGACACTCTGCTTTCTGTGGCTGTCAACATTTACTGGTTCCCTTTGTCTGTGGTTGGCTTAGAGTTGGGAAAAAATCTGCTCCTCTGCTCTTCCTTGGTAAGTCATTATCTGGCCATACCTCCTTCTGCCACTAACACTACTTCCCAAATCTCCTTCATACACGTTCCTTTCCCTCCGATGCATTTCTCCACATTAGAATGGCCAGGCCGTTCTTTCCAAGAGTCTTGTAATAACATCCTAAATTATTATCTTAATACTTTTATTCTTGATACCCACCTTCCATAATACACCAACAATGCACCATTTTTCTACAAAGTGATATTCTATATGTGCAGGTAAAATAATAAAAGCTGTGGTCATAAAATCTTAACTTGAAATAGCACTTCCTGATTGGGTCCTGAGAAATATTTTCTAGCATCATTTACAGAAGCTTTCCCCTTGAAACTTTGGCTTCTGTTAGGCATAATGACTTGCAATTTTCAAAATGGATTATCCCAGGAACACTTATTTTGTAGCAAGCACTGTCCTCTTCCTGGACTTCCTGTCTTCTTCTCTGCCAATCAGGTGAAAATTCTGATTCTTTCCTCAAAAGTCAGCTCAAAAGCAACTTTTCCCAGGAAGGTTCATTCTAAAAGAGAGTTAAGTTCTCCTTGATAGTTCATAGAGATTAATACTACTAATATTGTATCAATTAACCTCACTGTATATTGTAATTTTTCTAACAATATAAATAAAGATAACAGGTGATATTCCATGTGAGCATTCATATATTCATTTTTTTCTAATAACAACATTGATATATACGTTGGTTAATGCTTAGTATTACAAATAAAAAATAGCACAAAGAAGGTTAAGCAAGTTGTACAAGGTCTCATATCTAATACATGGCAAATGCAGACCACTACATGTATGAAATTTATTTCAATTTCACATTCTCACTTAAAAACTTGACACCCAGCTCAAGGTTATATTCATAGCAGATACCTAATGTGTTTGTTGAATGTTGATTGAGGTAAAAGAAATACACCAACAGACGTGGGAGCATACAAATAATTCAGTTAGGCACTTATTGATGTTGATTCATTACATCTGCTTAATTACTGTTCACAGGAGAGGCATCGAGATTTACAGTTTAAAAGCTTATGTACAAACTCATGTGTAATATATTCAGCAGTTTTTTTTCTTCATGTGAGAATGAACTGAGTTTACAGACAGTTGCTTAACTTAGATGTGTAGAAAAAAGTAAGAAGAATAAGGAGAAATTGAGCAGAAATTTAGAAAGGGTCAATGTAGTCATAAGATGAAGTTCTATTATTTCCCTTCTAGAGCTCTTTATCATCCCTTTAATTCTTATTTTTCTGATTGTGCAAACCTTAATCATTTCAATGCTTTGGGTAGATACTTTAGGACATGATCATAAATCACTGTGCAGAGGGTAAAGCCAGAAGGCTCTGTTTGTAAGTTTGTTCTTGCCAGTCTCATTTTTAATGAGAAGATTCCGTGTGTTTGATGTGAGAACAAAGATTCCGAGGGAAACAAGAGCAACCTTTGTTTCACTTAAGTTATCCTACCTCAAAAATCACATGTGTTAGATAATGGGCATTTTAATCTACTTCATAATATTTAAAAAATAGTTTTTATATTTAAAATTGTAAAACATATCAGCTCTTGTAAACTACGATTGTTTTAGGAAAATATATTGTTTTTCTTCAGATTCCTCTTTAAATTTGCCTCATGCTTAAAATGTTCACTGACAGCTTTATTTGTCTTCTCCATTTTTGGAACACTTATGTAACACTTCCTACAATATTTTGTCTTGTTTTGTGGATTGTTATTGTGTGACTACTACAAACCCAAAATGATGGGACTAAATGTAGGTGAGCAACATCAGTCAATCGTGACCAAGGTGAACCACATTCTGATCAGATGTGAGACCATCACAAGGTCCTAACCTTTGGAGCTGAAGCCAAAGTTAAATGGGCCTTTTGAGTTGTCCACCGAGGGAAGAGCAAGTATTTTTTGTGCGTACAGAAGGAAACTGAACATTTGAGCACAGAGCCTCTCTCATGGTATCATCAAAGCTCCCCTTCTCCTTTCTACCAGCTTTATCCTTGTGGGATAATTATATCCTATTGAACTCAGGTTGGTCATGAAATTTGCTTTTATCAGTGGAATATGAGGGTGGATGGCATGTGCTACTTCTGAGCGAGAGATGTACGAGTCATTATGAGATTCTGTTATGTTATTTTTCTACATGGCTTGTGCCTGGATAATCACAGAGGTTGCTTCTTCAAATAGGTTCAGAAATAAAGAAGACTTGGAATGAAATCAAATTTGATCTGCATTAACATGAGTAAAAAATAATTGTTTTTAACCTGATGACATGTTGGGTTCCCTGTCACTGCATCAGTCTGACAGATGATGAAACAAAATACACAGTCTGTGCCATCATGAAACTTACAGTCTGTTAGCACAAAAAGCTCTTAGTTTAATAATCACTGCAACACATAGAAAATTGCAACTGAGGAAACTATCACAAATAAAAATATTGTAAAAGATTTTATTAAAAGAATTTGCACTAGTAACAGGAGGTCCTCCTAAGCAGAATTTTCCTTAAATGCTGCCTAGGCGCCATGCCTCAGGCAGCCTGGATTTGGAGTGCTTTCCCTGAAAGCGTCCAAGTCCCACTCTGATGCCTGGGACAAGCCAAGGCTGGCGGTGCCATCTGAATGAACACTTCACGTCTGAACCAGGACAGCATGGCCCCGGACCCCTTTGCATCCCTTTGAAGTGCTTCCATAACTTGATGAGAAGGAAAATTTCATAACCAGAATAATTTGTGCATAAGATTATATATCTTTCAAAGCTCCTCATCTAATTGAGTTACAACTTATATTTCACATCTTTACATGCTAGAAAGTCATTAGAGGAAACGTCTATCTATATCAAAATTATCATCATCAGTAAAAATTACTATATGTACATAAGGAACTACTATGAAATAAAAAAATAAAGTGAATTTATGTATATGAAAATTGACAGATTTCAGAAATCCAATGTCGAGTGAAAAAAATCATAGAAGAATATTTTAGCCCAATGAAGATTTTAAATTGATGTTTTTCAACACATCCTGGTAAACTGACCTCAGGAAACAGCATTTCACTGTGGTGATGCTCACACAGGACTCCACCTCTATCGTAGTGTTGGGGAAGGCTTTGTCATGAGCCAATGAGATTGAAGAACAAAAGCAAGAATTGATATTTTTGGTACATGTTGTTAGAATATTACAAAATTGGAATATTACAAAATACTACAATTTAGAAAATAGACTCATATTTTACCTTAATTTCAAAATTTGCCATATGATTAAAATTAAATTGTAAATACATATATGAAAAAAAAATATTGGCTAAAATGTTAAGCTTCAAGAACAAGTTTTCTGAGTTAGGCTTGCTAATGCTCTTGGTTTTTCCCTTTTTTTTCTGGCGCCCAGAGCAGTTTGCAATAATTCCCACACATATCATAAGGGCAAAAATACTTTTGCATTAACAAGAGTGGATGCATATACAGTACACAGGAAGGGGATAGGAAACAGAAGGACCTGGAGGGCATTAGACTCAGTGAAATAAACCAGTCAGAGAACAGCAAGTACTACATGATTTCACTCATATGTAGAATCTAACAAACAGAATGAACTAATATGCGAAATAGAGACAGACACATAGAGGCTGACATTTGTCGTTGTAGGGTTGCTGGGTGGGGGATGGAGGGATTGAGCACAAAATAAAAAAGAAAGAACTCATGGATGGGGACAGGAGGGTGGTGTAGTGACTGTGGGGGGCGATGGGGTGTGGGAAGAGGTGGAGGAGGGTGTGTGTGGGATAAATGGTGATGGACAGAGACTTGGCTTGGGGTGGTAAATACACAATATAGTGTAGAGGTGATGTTATAGAATTGTGCATCTGAAACTTCTATAACTTTCTTAATCTATGTCACCCCAATAAATTCAAGGAAAAGGAAAAAAATTAAAAGACATAAAATAAATAGAAAATGATAAAATAACAGGACTATGAATGAATTGAGAAATCTGATCTTAATTCCCAGCTATTAACATCAACTATTTTTTTTCTTTTCACGTGCTCAATAATTTCATGCATTCCCAATGTTTGTTTATCTCCAACATTTTTTCCTTTTTCATTTTCAAATAGACCTACAGCTTTAAACTAATTAAAACAAATTACTTCCAAGACCTTTTTTTATGCTTCCAGTCTAGTTAATAATTACTACCACCTAAGGGAGATGAACTATTCCCCCAAATTTACTAATATACTAATGTTAAGTATAAACTGATGCTTCAACCCTATTAGAACATTTAAAACTGGTGTCGCAATGTTAACTACAGGCAAATGAATGCATTTCACATATTTATGGTCACAAATTCTGCACCTGCCTGATTTAAAGTTAGTTGTAGACCAAAGTTCTTTCCATATCTTTTCCTGAAAATCGAGTATCCTCCACGACCGATTTAAGAGCTGCTACATTCAAATGAGTCACTTTGTCTTCCTGTGTGGGACACTGGTCCCAACTCTAAAAGGTAATTTCTTTGCATAAACAATTTGAGGCCCCTGCCAATGTTTAAAGTCTTCACTAGTGTGCGACATGAATTTTACCTTGAGCATTAAAGAGAAATGCCATAACTCAGAAAAACGGCATTTGTCTGGCTTAGTGAGAAGGCCAGAGTCATGATGAGTGCTGTGGTATTAGGGGATTCTGTACAGGAATTGAACTTACACAACCATGGAGGGGCTGTGACAGTGAAGGTCTGGGAAAAGGAAGGCATACGATTAGAGTCGGAGCCACTACAGACTCTGCTGGAAGCACTGGCGAGTGGAAATGTGACCATTTTCAGAGTTAATAGAAAAATATATATAAAGAGCCCATCTTCCCATGGAGGCTCATCAGAGAGATGCTTTAGAAGAGGGTCTTCTGTAGAGTGGGCACCTCTGTAGCTCCATCGCAGAGCACCGGGGTGACCAAGGGTCAGCTGCAGCTGCAGCTGGGAAGACACACTGAACATCCAACAGGGAGTGCTCAGGGCTCAACTCTGTCTTCGTATCTGAGCACGATGACCTTCATGGCACAATGGACACGTCCTTGGCTTTGGCTTCCACTTCACATGCAAAGTGTCTTTTGGCCATTTCTAACTTGGAATCACAGAGCAAGACAAGGTCTGGGAAACCTAGTCTCATTCTTAACCAATTAGAATAATCCAGGATACTAATCATGCATTAAGCTTAAAAGGGGGCTTAGACTACCCTGTCACTTTAGTTATAGTATTGCTGAAATGTCAACATTTTCTGGACTTCTCTTCCCTTAACTTGATGAGAAGAATTTCATAATAGCACTAGGATAATTATGCCAACAACATTATATTCCTTTCAGGGCTCTTCATTTAATACGATTGTATCTTACATTTCCATATTTAAAATCAAAGAAATTAAATTTAATAATTTAGGTATCCAGAGCAGAATTTTAAACATAATCTTCATGTTTAAAAGCCTCTGCATATAACATTTAACCATGAGGTTGTGATCACCATAAAATTAGTAAACTTCATCTGTCATCAGAAATTATGTATATCTTTTTATTTGAGTATAATACAGTTAGTATGAAAATGTACTCAATCTGTAAATTAACTTAGCAGACTTGTGTAGTTACTCATCTGGGCAGAGGCTATTTTGCCTTGCTCCTTCCTATGGCTGCATTAAAATAATAATAATAAAATAGTCTTTGACAAAACAGATTCAAACCCAAGGAAAGTTTTTTTTTTCTTACTGGTTTCACTTAAAATTCATGACCACAGCCTTCAGATAGGAACTTGATGCTGCCTAGAAATCTAATATATCTCTCTAGTATAATCATTTCCCAGTCGGAAGACTGTTTTATACCCTTAGCTCTTTCCTCAATATTCAGCTTCTATAAAGCCTCAGCTAAAAGCCTTATCGCAGATTGCTTGAGAAAATAAAACTATTCTGGGAGAAACACTCTCAAATCCTTTTCTCTAAATAACAAAGCCAACTTTTATCTTAAATTATATTCTTAGTCTTCCCACCTGTTAAATTGGAGGATTAGTCCAGCTTCTTTGAAGTCCCCTCACTCTACTTACCCTCTGGACTGAATTCTCATAACTGCCTATTTTATCCTACTTGTCATCTAAAATTGAGCTTGACTTCAATGGAGTGTGTGATTCTCCCCAACTAGGTTTATTAATTTTCCAATGCTTCTTGTTCTGAAATTAGTACAATTATCTCAATTGTTCAAGCCCCAAACTCAAATCATCTGTGAATCCTCCCTGTAGTTCACCCAGCCTACCAATAAATTCAGACAAAACTCAAAAAAATACATGCCGAGTTCATTAGTTTCTCTCTATACTCATTGCCACTACCCTAACCGAATCTCAGTCATTTCTTTCCTCAAATTTTACCATAATTTTCAGATGGATCGTTCTCAGTTCACCCTGCCTGGGCATTATTTATGGCTGAAACCTTGCTAATTTGCTTCACTATTTACTGGAGCCAAGGGAATATTCAGAGTTATGTAACATGCTTTTCTAAGAACCATGAACCTAGTGTGAAATGATGTAACCTCATTGTATTTAAGGCACATCACTCTAAAGACCCTTCAAACCCTCCTGGTAACTGTGCCTGTAAAACCTTTTTTTTTTTTTTTTGTACTTTCTGATATTTCTGTAACCAGAGTGGTTACAATGTCTATGATAAAATGTATCCACAAACTTAATGGGATACACATCAAGTATTCCACTCTTCTACATCATAATGTAAGGATGAAAGTCACAGATTAATATGCCGAAATCTTAGGCTGAGAGAAAACCCTCCCACAAGTGCTCTCAAGGATGGGTTTTGTAGTTGAATAAACATGCACCTGGCAAATGATACCTCGGTCTTTCCTTTTTGTAAGAATAAACCATATGTATAGGTGGTTCCCTAGGAGAACTTTTACTTGATACAGTGTAAGAGCTCTTCTCACCTTTGAATACCCCTCTAGGAGACTTCCTGTTTGTATTTATAAACTCCCATGCTGAGATGACAGAAGTCTTTCGAAACACAACCTGTTACTTTCATCAGTATTAATGTCATGACTGAGTTGATGTTCATAAAAATTGTAAATGTTATAACGGCAGAGACTGTATCTGTGTAGTCTAGCAGGTGTTTCTCATTTTTTAAAATCTGAATGGATACATTTTGGTAGATGAATAATTATTAAATGAATAAAAGAATTAATGAATGATGAATGAATTACATAGTAAACTACCCTAATAAAGTCTGAGCTAGTGAATGGGGGAGATTCTGTCAGTTACCAATTTTCCTCCTGGTGTGTGCATTACATGTCTAGCAGGCATTAATTGGAAAACTTGGTTTGAATTACAGACTAGACACATTAACTTGGCAATTACAAGCATATGACATATATTTATAGGAACCTGTTTATTATTCAGAGAGGGTATACAAAGTATAAGTGGGCAAAAATAAAAATATCAGGTTTATACTCAGAGAAGCTAATGTTTATTGAGCATTTTCTCTGTGTCAGGAGCTATAATAAGTAATTTTCATTTAAGATCTCATTTATCCTAAGTTTTACAGGTGAAAAATGAAAGATTGAAGAGGTTAAGTATGACCTCAAAATCCATATTTCTGTTTGTAGAAGCCAAAATTAAACTACAGGAAGCTTGCATTTATAGAGTTCACCTTTTTATCTGAAACACTTTTCTGCTATTATCAGAAAGAACTGGGCAAAGGAGAAGAAAGGGGAATCCAATAAACAGGATAAAATCAGTGAAACAATACAACATTAAAGGACTTGCTCCTTTCCATATTTATATAATTATTTTCCATAATTTTGCCAAGTTCCCTATTCCCTCATAGTAGAGTGTGGCTCTGAAAATTATGTAGTGGTTGGGTGTGAATATCCTCATGTTGTTTTGTCAGGTCTTATCACTGGAAATTCATCCCATAACCTAGTGAAAATTGTTGCTTCTTAGTATTCATGATTAGGAATCTATACAATAAACTGACTCATGAACGATCACCTGATAAAAAAACCTCAGAGCTAGCCATTTCCAGAATTATTAACCAAACTTATCCATCTTCTTCTGGTGTGTACCCACAGTATTTCCCAAGCAGTGAAATTCTAGAAAGTGCTCTCATCCTTTTACCTACTTGACTGTAGTTGTCCCTGTATTGCTGGTAATGGAGCAAGAACTTATACCCTCTATTCAGTTAGTAGGACCTGAAGCAGCTGGTTGCACCAATCACACTGCAACCTGGCAATGCTGCAAAACAGAAGACAGGAGAAATCCCACACTTATCACGGTAGCTGAAATCCTTATGGTACCTGAAATATAAAAACAAGTGACTGTCAAAATCCAGGTTAGTCCAAGTGAAACGGGAAAAAGAAATGTTTAGTCTTTGAGAAGACAAGCAGAAACCAGAGAAGGAATGAGACACCAGCTGACATATGAATCCCTGCCCCCAACTCTCTTGTGAGAGCTAGAAGGGTTCCCGTTGGTGAGTTCTATAAGACGCTCAGTGTGTTTCAACAAATTCCCCTTTAAACTGAGACTAGCCCGACTTATTTTCTGCTAATACATTTGGAAGAATGCTATTACATGTTCCTTAGATATTCCCTGAATTGCATTTCTGGATTCCGACTCTGCAGTTTCTTTAGTTCCTGGGCACAATTTGGGCCTCATATCAAACTAAAATAAAATTTCCTTCCTTGCTTGCTCTGTGTTTTAGCAAAAAGAAAAAATCATTTCTTATACTGGAGTCTGTGGCACTATTTATCATGGCTGTTATATTGTAGTCACTTATGTGTGTTTATCTCCTGCAAGACTCTCAGGCCCTTTCCTGGAGGACAAGGCAATATTTTATTCCTCATTGTAAAATAGCTAATATCTAGAGTAGTGCTTGGCACACGAGTGGGTTAAAATAAAATATTTATTAAATTATTATGTATGCTTTTAGTATATCATTTTAATTATAAGTATATTAAGCGATGAGAGTGTTGATGTTATCTCATCAAATCCAATAAAGTCTGTAGTATGTCCAATGGACAATATAATATTACTTCCCAGAAAGTGACCTATCTATCCTGACCGGGTCACTACTAAATGATGTAAGAAGCTCTATACTAATGTAACGGCAATTTATGATTTTAAAAAAATTGAGTATGCCTTTAACTACAGGCTATGTTCCAAGTGTCACTGTAAGAAAGTGATTCATACATGTTATGCATTGTAATAACTTTCTTCTATTATTGAATGACTCTGTTTTACAGTTTATCATGTGACCAGGAAGTTCATAAACTCTAGTTACTGGAAAATTATTAAAACTATGTAGTAATTCAAGGAATTTCCATAATATGAGAATCTTTAAAATATAAATTATTTAAAATCATTTAAATCATATTTTCACCAATTTGGAGTGGTAATTAAACCATATTCAGCTCACAGATTAATGTTTGTTTGTTTTTTGCTGGCTTTCAGTCCTCAGATTGTAAGTACCAGCACAATTTTGACAGCAAACTGCATCATCAGAATAAATGAGAAAGAATGTTTGACAGAAATCTAAGGTGTTCAATAATTTGAACTGTGAGAGAACTGGAGTGTTAGGGTTCAGTGAGATTTGAACTTCTAGAAATCAGCAAAGCAATCAAGAGTAAAAAAAAATGGCTAGTAGCCCTGGCTGGCGTAGCTCAGTGGACTGAGCGCAGGCTGCGAACCAAAGCATCTCAGGTTCGATTCCCAGTCAGGGCACAGGCCTGGGTTGCAGGCCATGGCCCCCAGCAACCGCACATTGATGTTTCTCTCTCTCTCTTTCTCCCTCCCTTTCCTCTCTAAAAATAAATAAATAAAATTTAAAAAAAGACCATACAAATTAAAAAAAAATTGGCTACTAACTAACAGCAAGTAATTATAATCACATTAAACCAGCCCAAAGTCAATTCTAATTTTCAGCACCCAATAGGAAAATGTAAGAAAAATATTAGAAAACAAAATAAGGAGGATTATCAAAACACAAGGAAATAATCAGAAATCAGCCTCTCTCATCAAGATAGTAGACCACCTGAGTACTGTTTCTCCTTTTGCTCTTCAAATCTTACCTTTGGGAGAGCCAAAGAACAAAATACATAAATAAACACACTCATACACACATGCATACATATATACATACTTACATACACACATACATACTGACATACACACATTACAACATTAGAATAACCCTGTTATAAAAGGGAAAACAGCAGACAGGAGTCATCAGCAGTGACAGTGTTTCAGGGCCTCCTGGAACACGGATAGATGCCAACAGTACCCTGTGCATCCATTTACCCTGATCACACTCCATAGTCTACTGAGAGGAAGTGACAAGGAACACATCTCTGTATCACACTCAATTCAATGGGAAACCGGGGTTGACCTCTATGACTGGTCACCAGCTATGTGAACAGCAGTCTCTCTCTTCCTGTCCTTTTTTGCCCCTCGTGGCCATTCCACTTTAGCAAACTCAGGAAAGGAGACTAAAGCAGTACCCAATTTTTTTAAATTTTAATTCATAAACACATACTTAAAAAATTAGTCTATAATTTTAAAAAGAGCTTAAATTCAGTTCATTTTTTGGCCATTCATCTTAATTTGCCCTCTAATATTTTGTCTTTCTAGTTTTTTTTTTTTTGTCTTTAGTGTCTATTTTACATAAATTGCTGAGTTATTGGTGTCTTTCTTTGTTTCTCAAACACTGTTCCTCAAAACTATAAATCTGGTCAAATCCCTCTATCATCAGCATGTTGCAAGATGGAGAGAGAGAGAGAGAGAGAGAGAGAGAGAGGAAGGAAGGGAGAGAGAGAGGGAGCAAGGGAGAGAGAGAGGGAGGGAAAGAGAGAAGGGAGGGGTATGAAGGGATAGGGATGGGAGTGGGGAGAATTACTCTTTTGTAGCTTGACAGCTTGGTTTCTTTTGAAGGATTTTGATACTAAAGTTTGGAACTGTCACTGAAGATGGCCATTTAAAAATAGATGAGAATTAAATGCAGAGTACTTCTTACAATTTATGCTTAATTTTTAAATTGTCAGCAAGAAGGGGAGAGGCTCATTACCTATGGAGAGAATGGTTGCAATCACTATAAACAAGAATAACAGCAATCATTTCTGAGAAATAGAACGGGATGTGGTCAGGAGTAGATTTAAGTGTAATTTTATGTTTATCGGACCAGTTTGACTGTTCAAGGCAATAAATCCTCCAATGAAAGCAAAGACACTAAATCAGAATGAATGAGACTGAATATCTCCTGGCCTAGGGGGACATTTGTAGCGGACCTAGTTTGCCCGAAGACTTTTATGTGGCCATCACTGAGACAGAAGCAATACTGTCATTGACAAATTGAAGCAAAATTTGAAGAGCTAGTTGGGTGTGACAAAGGGAAATAATATGTTCTGACAAGTTGCTATGGAAAATTCTGATGATATTTTTTACCTTCACAGTAACTGGAAGGACATTGTCTCAGTTTTACATGTTGAATACTTACATCTAATTATAAAACAATGCATTTCACTTGTCTTCAAATTTTGTCTCTACCACTTATTGTCTATGAACTGGGGGCGCGGTGCATAATCTCTCATGTCAGCTACTCATTAGAAAAATCAGAATAAGAAGAGCATTTAGCTTATATACTAAATTAGACATTTTATGTATAGTACCAAAGATGTACACATATTCCAAATTTAAAAAAAAACTTACTTTAAGAAGAGGAATTAGAACTCCATTCAAATATTAACTCAGATATATTACCAAGTAAATGAGTATGTAGAAAAAATATCAAACTTCTGGTGAATCATTTTGTGATACACATTCTAATACATGTTCACTCTTTTCTGTAAAGTGTTAACCTAGGAGAATGTTGTAGAAACAATGGACTTAATGCATTGTCCACCAGGTGGTTTCACATCCAGCACTTGAAGTGCAGAGCACAAAAAGCATGCTATTTCTGTAATAAGGGAAATGAGAACAGAGGAGTATTATCACCCAGTTAATAATTAGAAAGTCATGAATTAAAGCAAGTTGGGTTTAATCCTAAACTCATGATTCTGTAGTATCAATTATAGTAACCCTAAAACCACACAATCTCTCAACAGGGAATGGGAAGAGAGAAGTAACCACCTTTACCCTCAACTCTACATTCAATTCATTATTCATCACTAAGTTAAGGTCCCTCAATTTAATATTAAATATGACTTCCAGGTAATTAGGGGGCATTTTCTCGTGCCTTCTGGTTCTTCAGGACTTGTGAGCAGTTTCAAAGTTGGTCTCCTCGGTGTGATTTACTGCTGATCCTAAATGGTCTGCTCTCAGGTCCCCATCTGCAATGAACATAAATGTGATGATAAAATTTCCACGAAGCACCACACCACTCTCCTGGAATGCAGGCTCGTGTGTACATTATCTTACAAGCAAACATGTGCATGATTGAGAAAAATATGTCTCAACGTAGAAAAGGAGATTAATCATGAAAATATAATGGTGTTTCAATAGGAATCGTTTGAAAAGTCTGTCTTTTTAAAGACTAGTCTGTTGCAGTAAAGGATGCAATAATAATTCCAATTATTTTTACATTAAATATTGAGATAATATTCTATGACAATACAAAAGACCAATTTTAAAACATAAAAAATAGCATTACTTTACTTTAAGGTGTATTACCAAATTAGTTCTTAAACCTTATTTCCTTTTTGAATCTCAGAGACTTTAGTAGCATTTTACATTTTAACTATAGCTATGTATTGCTTTGTGATTGAATTATAAGCATCTTTTTTTAAAATATTTTTTTCAAGATGTTATTTATTTATTTTTAGAGAGGAAAGGGAGGGAGAAAGAGAGAGAGAGAGAAACATCAATGTGCGGTTGCTGGGGGCCATGACCTGCTACTCAGGCATGTGCCCTGACTGGGAATTGAACCTGTGATGCTTTGGTTCTCAGCGCATGCTCAATCCACTGAGCTATGCCAGCCAGGGATGAATTATAGGCATCTTTTAACAAATCAAGATTATATTAGGTTTTAGAATTGCTTACATTTATCACCTAAATCATGAAGATAATTTTATAATTTTTGATACAATTTTTAAAATATTTTGATCAAACTTTATTTCTATAAAAACAGTAATTATGATCTAAAAGGATTTTTCCAGAATGCTGCCAAAGATGCATTAGAAAGCAGATATATAGTGTGATTTAAAGTTTTAATATGATTTTTATTATCTATATAAGTTTAAATAATGAGACCCTGCTCTGTGTATCTGTTTTAAAATATAAACCTGAAGTTGCTTTTAAAATATTCTAAATAACATAATTATGAATATCATGAATAGACTAATATATTAGTGTGGAAATATAGCTTAGTTTAAAAAAGCATCATCAGTTACATGTATTTTCTGCATGGCATTTCTTTACTTTTCTTTTCATTTATTTATTTATTTTTACAGAGAGTGGAAGGGAGGGAGAGAGAGAGAAAAACATCAGTGTGTGGTTGCCTCTCATACACTCCATACTGGAGACCTGGCCCACAACCCAGGAATGTGCCCTGACTGGGAATTGAACCAGCAACCCTTCGGTTCGGGGGCTGGCACTCAATCCACTGAGCCACGACAGCCAGTGCTACATGGTATTTATTTTTTATCTGTCTAAATTGAATAACATTTGCACTTCTGCTTTCATTTAGAGAGTTAAAATGTTTTTTTCCTAAAAAAATTACTTTGAAATGCTAAAATAAAAAAACTAAATATTTTTGAAACAAAACATGAAAAGAAAAAAATGAAGCAAACTCAAAAAGTATTAAATCAACAAAAAGTCTTCAAATTACAACAACATAAAATTTTGTTTTTAGCTAATTTATTTTTGCAATTTGTTGCTGAGTATTCCACAAGTCTATAATATACCAAAAAAAAAAAAAATAAACTATGTTAACTTATTTGTTGATATTCACACATATTTAAAAATAAACCCTTCATAGTCAAATAAAACATTTGTTAACAGAAATGTTCAGCATGTTAAACCAAAAGAATATACAATGTAGATTTTTAAGATTAGTGGGAATAGAATCAAATTCCCTTAATGGAACATAATAGGCCATAGAGAATTAACCCATAAGAAATGTTTATATAAAAATACTGTGCTACAAAGAACTGTCAACAGTTCTAGACCATGGGAAGGAAGGGGGGAGTGTTGTGGTTTGGTGTGTCTGCACTCACACATACGTGTGTTTCTTTCAAGTCCCTAGGTGGAATACTGTTACTTATTTCTGCAGGCACCAATGAGAAAAAGGGAAAAGAGGGATTATTCTGTGCCCAAACAGACTCTTGTTGAGAATATTTTATAAACCCTGTAGTAGTTCATTATGCATAGGTAGGATGAAATTGACGAACTAGCAGATGGTAGTTTGATGAAGAATGCTTTTATTAATCTGTAAAAATACTCCAAAGAATCCCTGCTGATTGTCACAATAAAATAAAATTAAATTTTATAAATTATGACATATGTCCTGAGAGGAAGAGAGAGATGTGTGTGTATATAGGACAGGCAATGACATTGTTATGATAAATAGTGTTACATTGTGAAGAAATATAAAAATCAAGAAAAATAGTGCTTTATGTTTAAATATCCTGTGGGCAAACAATGGTCATTCAAATAGCCTACCAATGAAAGTTTGACAGCATAAAATGAAAAGTGACATGACATATTAAAAATAGAATATCTAATTTATTCATGTTAAATTATAAATTGTGTGATTCTCTATTGAATAAACCAAAACATCATTTAAAAATATGTGTGATGTTGATAAACACTTAGGAAGGATTCAGACTTAACATGCCAGGCAGTTTTAAATATACTCTCATGCTGAAATTCCCCCTTAAACTGATTAGGTTCACTTGTGTGCTTGCATGCATGTATGTATAGAAATTAATTATATAATAGTGATAAAATACAAAATAATACAGACAGTGTGATGGCATTTGTGTAAACTGTTTAAAGATGACAACCCTTTCTACATATATGCAAATATGCATCTGCATAGATAGAAAAGACAGAATATTCAGTAACTTAGTAAGAAAAATTATCATTTACTTCTACAATTTGAGACTTGTAACTTTATTGTTCTGTAGACTTTTACATTATTAAAGTTATTCTTTTGAAATGGAAACATAGCTTTAAATAACTGCATTTTTATCTTTCTTGTGACTAAGCTACTCAATAATACAGGTAGTTCTGATTTCTCAGGATTCATAACTATGGGATAAAATAATATCTACAATAATTAAACCTTACTCAAAAATTTCCTCAAATTTCTTATTTAGAAAGCTTGCCTTGTATACCTCTAATTATGTGAACTTTCACCTCCTCCTGTTAGATTTCAAATGTAAAACTTGTATCAGATAAAATAAAATATGTTTTAATATGAATGTTTGCCAGTAGGAAAGAACATACACTTAGAATACTTCCCAAAGAATATATCAATTAAAAATTTACATTACAAATATGCACAGGTTTATAGCTTAACTTATCCTTTCATGTTCCAATTTTGCTGGATAAATTTAAAAACATGAATATATTTTATACAATAAAAATGAAACTTAGTAGATGGTTATAATCCTTTAGAAAATCACAAATAAATCCAATTAAACTACTAAGAATATTAGAAATTATATGATATTTTATTAAAAGAGTTTTAGTATCCTTATTTATTTTGCTAAACTATGTACCAATTTCTTGACTGTTATTTAAATTTACTTTTTGCCATTCCTCAAATACTGCTATTTTAAATTAAATAGTAATCAGAATTCATCTAGAGAGCTCCATTTAACCTATGCTCACCACTCAGACAATTGATTTCAATGGAAATTAATTCTAGAAGCAGAACCAAGAGAATGAGGTTAAAAAGTCTATCTAAAATAATCTTTGTACTTGACCATGAAACTAATATTTTGCTTAATGAGCACTTCTATTTGGAGCAGAGCATAAGTTAGTTTGAATAGTTGGTGCAGTTGACAAGATCTATATGATGTCTTTTCCAGTATACAGGGATATGCCTAATTTTAGGACACTTCTGGGACCTGCTTACCAATTATATAACATTGTTTTAAGAAATAACCATGCCATCCCAGTAATAATTATAACAATGAAATGAAAAGACTCATAACTTAAATTTACCTGTTACAAGGTGTTTATAAGAGAATGATCATCATTGAAAGTAGGAGAAAGCAAAAATTCTAGGGAAATTTTCAGCATATTTATGACAAAATCATGGTAGATGGGAAAAAGAAAATGGTCACTAGAGGGACCCAGGAAGTCACCTGATCTGGGAGGTGTTAATGACCCAGGATTCCCTTCCACTCTACTTTAGAGCTATGATTACCATAGAAAACCCAGTGTTTTAAATAAAAATAATGTGAACTGGTCTAACAAAAAAAAAATCACAACATATTTTGTTGAACATAATGACAGATACTAAAGGGTAGGCGATGCCGTATCTTAAGTATTCTCAGGGAATGAAACTTCTACATAAACATCTTCACATTTCATAAAATATTCTACAGTAATACATTCCAGAACTCTAATATGAATATTAATCCCCTGGGGGATCTTATTAAAACAGACTCTGATTTAGTAATCTGCGGCAAGGTCTGAGATTTCATATTTCTGACAAGATCTTACAACGTTGTGTAACATGAATTGTCTGTTTCTTCAATACCTTCCTGGTTTGCTTTCTCCTATCATTATAAAAATAAATATTTTACTATTTATGCTTTCTCCTATCATTATAAAAAATAAATATTTTTACTATAAAAATAAATATTTTACTATAAATTGGAAGGCAAGAGTATTTGAGATTTGTATTTCCAGTGACTTCCAGAAAACAGTATCAAACATATATTGAGAAGTAAAGGAAGAGAATTATTAGGGAGACTAATCCTGGGTTAAATGAAAAAAGGAATTAGGAAAAGGAGCAGATTATAAATCTTCTTAGCTTAATCACTTCAACATTGTTCCCTCTAAGTACCATGTTTCACCACCACTCAACCTGATTCTGCTGGAGAATCAGGCTGGAGCAATGAGGTTTGACATTCCACACATGTAATCTCATTTAATGTCACATACCCTGCAAGAGTATTATAGAAGGGAAACGTGCAGTTCAGAGAGGTTAAGTTATTGAGCAAGTTAAAAATGAGAAGAGCTGTTATTTAAAGCTACCTTTGGGGCTTTAAAACATACAAACTATCGCCGTGGCTCTATTCTGGAGGATAAGGTGACCAATCCCTCCAAAATAAGCATCTGTTTATTGGACTTGACAGGGTACTTCCCGAAACTTCAACAATGAAACATTCAGCCCTGAGGGGTGTGGATCATTTGACGGGGTGTCACTCAGCAAATTGGAGGACTGCAGGTTTGATTCTAGGTCAGTTCACGTGCCTGGGTTGCTGGTTTGGTCCGCAGTGAGGGTTCCTGTGAGAGGCAACCAGTGGATGTTTCTCTCTCACATTAATGTTTCTCTTTCTCCTTCCCTTTTCCTCTACCTAAAAATAAATTAATTAATGAAAGTTTTAAGAAAAATCTGAAATTTTTATGGCAGTCCTAGACTTGATTCACCTGTTTTAGATACAAGTAGCCATATGAACAGAGCAGAAACACAAGTGGCAGTCTATTTGAGTGTAATGAAAGGGATTCTCCCTTTGGAGGTCTCATATTAGCTTCAAAATAGTAATAGTCCAGGGAAAAATTAGCCAGATCATGATGGGACAGACTGGCCAGATATCCTCCTTTTGCTTAATTTTCTAACTGCAAGAATAGGATTGTTAGAGGAACACAATTCCGATGGAGTAGAATTACGTTGATATCAGTATTTTCTATAAAATGAACAGTAGTAAATTGATGATATGATACTTAACTAAGTGTTGGAGGTACCATTAAAGTTTATGATGGCGAATTTTATGTGCCAATGTGACATATAATCACAGTGCGCCCAGATAGTGGGTTAAACGTGATTCTGGGTATGTCTGTGAGGGTTTCTAGAAGAGATTAATATTTGAATCTGCAAAATGAATAAAGCAGACCACTCTCTTCAGTGGTTGGGGCTGCGGGGGCGGGGGCGCTCTTCCAATCCTATAGAGGCCTATGGAGAAGAGAAAAAGCTGAATTAGGGAGAACTGGCTCTCTCCACCAGCGTTTGAGCTTGTACATCAGTCTTCTCTTGCCTTTGAACTTAGACTAGCATTTATACCCATGGCTCTCCGAGTTCTCAAGCCAACTGCACATTAGTCCTTCCTATTGGTTTGGTTTCTCTGGAGAACCCAGGCGAACACAGCTTCTTTCTGTGTTTAGGAAATCAGTGCAATGCTTGTGTGAAAGTGTGCACATGAGAATTTATGCTTACTTCATTTTACATCTCTGCCTTTAGTCAATCCTTCAGGTCTTCAGGAGTTTGGACTATTTTTACAGTTGTCAAAGGCTTGCTTGAAAATGAAGGATTAAAGATATGGCCTTAAGAATGCAGAGCATTTATATACACAATAGCATGTATGTTTCCATTAATAGTTACTTGGGCAACTGTTTTCCTTACTCTCTTGAATAGTTGTCATGTTCTGTGGACACTCGAGGTATCCAAGGTTAGGCACCAAAAGAGTTCACACATTCTTAGAAATTATGATCGATGTCACGAAGCCTGAGGCATTATGGAAATAAGCTCCACGCCATCTGCAGCCTAACTAAAAATGAGTACTAAGGGCAAAATGTGATAAGGAAAAAGCCTTTTCTCCAATTCTCACATTTTTAAAAGCTATTTCTAGTTTAAATATCCTGCCACTACCTAGTCTGCATTGATAAAATTTTAGGTGTCTTTATATGGGGACATGGGAGGGACAGGACAGCCGATAAAGACTGCTATCCTCAGTTTGAGCTTATTATATTATTCTTAGAAAATTGTAATATTTTAAGAGATGCAGCCTTTCTCATGAACACTGAATGGTTGTCAAAAAATATCCAGTCCTTTCTCCAATAAACTTTTCATATTGTGTAAAGAGAAAAAAAAAGAAGGTTAGGTATTCTGAAATAGGAAAAAAAAGCACACATAAATTGATGGGGAAATGCATAATCAATAGGAGAAAAAGAAGTTTATCTAAATTTAAAGAAATGTTTAAGCTACTCATTAAATATATGTAACCTGGAAAAATTTTGTATTTAATATTGCTTCCTGTTTTAAAGAAATCAGCATCAATGCTAGAAATCACCATTGGAAATGTTTCATGTCCAACTGGCCATTTAATTTCTCATACTTCCCCTGCTTGTCTAATCATCCTTGTATAAACTTTGTAGAAAATTTGGTCTGTGTAAAATTCTGTTTCTGGGGAGACAAGAAGACATGGATCAGAAGGCAGTCTCAATGGCAGATTGATGGGGTTGCTATCCCACTGTTTAATATTCGGGCAAGCCGTTTTGTAACAGGGTGCAGAGTAATGGTCCCCTGAAACTAGGAGAAAACCCCCACAAACCCCTCTTCAAGAAACCCCCCCTTGATTGGGTGAAGGGGGAAATGGATTATATGGCTTTTAAAATACTTTGCTTAACAATGGCAACTTAATATCCATGCCTTTCTTGAAGAGGGCTGCCACCCAGGGTGAAAGGTATGTGACTCTGAGAGCATTCCAGAACCAGTGACATAGTCAGGGGAACTTATACTGTGCCTGTGTGAGAAACAGGGGGTAGATGTCCACCCTGGAAGCCACTGGGAACTCTTGCCCTGATTAAAGATGGCAGCCAAAAAAAGGTAAATGATAGGGGCGAACTGGCAAAAATGCATATCATAGAAAGGGCTGAATATGAGCTCATATGGAAGTTCCCAGCCAAGTATTTAAAATAAGGATGGGCTGAAAGAGAAGGGGTCTAGGCCACCACGAGAAGAACCCACGTGATCTGAAACAGTGTAGATGGGAGTCAGCTACCAGGTCTGATGTGTAAGGGGGAAGCCATGCAGTTTGTAGTAGAGTACAACATGAGGTCTGGAATAAGATGGAGAAGACAGCAGAGCTGATGGAAGTGTGGAGACCTGCCTAACCAAGCATGAATTCATGGGAAATGCTTGGAGCTGAACTGTGACTGGGCATGTTGAGCTGCAAACTTCGGCTTCTCTGAAGAACATATGGAGAAGCCACTCCCTGGACGTGTGCCTTCCTGGACTCTGCCATGATCCAGTGTAACACAATACCTGTTTTCCTGAACCTCTACATAGAAGACGAGAACAACATACACCAGATCCTGATGAAGAGAGCTTAGTTAGTATATTAAGTAAAATAATAGTAATAGTAATAATAATAATAATGTGTTTAAACATCACTGAAGGACTAGAGGATTGGAAGTTAAGAAACTACTGCAGGCTTTTTGAATTACCACTCTGGCTGAGCTCCAGATGGAGAGAAATGCCATTGCTTGGGTCATCACCATTAAGTGACAGGCTACCATACCCACAAAACTGAAGACTAGGTAGACCTGCCCTTGCCAGCCCTCTATTCTGCCTAAATCTGCTGCTTCATCCAAGATGCAGCATTCTGAACCTTATAAAATTACATGAAAGATACAACCTAGTTCACTCTCGATATGCTGGTATCAAAGAAAGACAGGAAATGTGGATTTTCATTTTCTCTCTTTCAAGTAGAGGTCGGTGGGCGGGGGGACGAAGCTTGAGAATGCAAAGCCATCTTCTTGCACATACATGGGCAGGAAGTCCAGGAGAGTATATGAGCAGTAAAGACTTTTTAAGTCACTAAACAAAATGTATTTGACATTGAAACATTCAAAGAATAATTGATGTGAACTTGTTTTCAAACTACTAATTTGAGGCAGAGCTACTTTTAAGAAGGTAATTTTTAACAGTTTTATAAGCAGTTTTATGACTTTTATAGGCAGCATAAAACACAAGACCATTTGCATTCAATAATTCTTATCTTCAAATATCGTGAGGAACAGACATTTTCATTCTAACTCTGCGTCTTACACCACACAAAAACCTCACTCCACTGCAGTCCTTACAGCATTTAATAGATGTGACTAAATTGAAAAAAAAGCCACATTAATATGTCATTATTCAAAGCAATGGTGTCAGATAGCATCAATGGTTATTTTTAAGTCTTCCGTTTCACTGTTGAAAATGTTGTAGTGCAGGAATAAAGAGAAGTAACACAGAAGGGGAACAAAACAGAAAATAAAAAGATATTATTTTGACCCTGAATAAAATTTCATATGTGCATGCAAATTATGAAGATAGGCTAATACTTATCAATTTGAACTGCACCCCATTTTGTATTATTTCACATGCAAATGGAAGAAAAGATCTCATAGGAGGATGAAGTATTCTTAGTTGAAAATCCAGAATAAAACAGATATATATTGACAGTAAGTATACATTGTAGTGCCATCAATATTTGATTTATTTCTGTGCTCAAATAAAGCAGAAGATATAAAATAAAAGAAGAAAACACTGTGTAACCCAGAAATATTAAATACTGGACCTGGGCTCTGAGGAGTGATGCTGTGAAGCCTCAATTTACAGTATCTTAAAATTTTATCTACCCTCAGATTTATGCAAATAATCTGAGCATACAGACAATTTTATTATAAGACCCTTTGGTAAATTAAGAATATTTCAACTTTATTGCCGTAAATGTTTCAAGTGTCTTCAATAGCTACATGTCAGATTATTCTGTCATTTCAGTTGATGATGTAGAAAAGTATAGACTTTATGTATTTGAAAATATAGGCCTTTCTTTTACAAAATTATACTTAGAGATATTTTCCTTATTATGAGTTTATATTTAAAATAATCTACATTAAAGTTTATGGTTTTATTTTTACGTTCAAATTTTTCTCTATCTTAAACTTATTTGTATGCATGCTGACTTAGTCTGATTTGTATGTGATTACCCGGCATCTAACTTTGGTTTCAGAGCTCTGCCATCACATTTTTTGATAATTTTCTGAGACATGATTGCATGATCATATTTTCTAAATTCTTGCTCAGTTACAGTTGTCCTCCTTTTCCCCCATTACATATTTTTACATTGTATCAAGGATGCAAAGCTAAGGTTATAAGTTTTCTCCAAAATAGACCTCTCTAAACTCTACTTTAAGGCTTCAGAGTGTATTTCTTTTTTGTTTTTTTTAAAACTCATTTTAAAATTTGAGATAAACAAGGTTGTTTCCCCAGATTAAAAAAAAATTCTCAAAGGGAAACATGTTGCTTGTGTGGCATCAAAATCAAGTTCAAAAACTGCTTTGAGCAGTGGAAAAAGTCCCTGTAGGTGTATTGTGCACAACAAATGCAGAGTACTGTGAAGGTGACTGAAGTTTAAACAGGTGAGGACAAATACATATTTTTTATAGATACTATATTTGGGGGTCCTCCCTGGTATTTTGACTAAATTAACATATTATGACTCAATTTTTTTCACCCATTTATTCTACCTAATTTTTTTTGTTGTTTCTTCTGCCAGTAATGTTCACATCATTTATCTAGTTCTCCAATCCAAAAATTGGGGATCTCTCTCAACTTTCCCCATGTATTCCATCCATATAAAATGTCATTCATTTCCGACAAATTTCCTCCTTTGATAGCTCTAGAATCTTCTCATTTATATTCTTCCCAGCCAACACCATTTCGATCAGAATTATCCTAATTCCTTTAAATGCCTGCAGTCAATTATAGACACCTGCATCCATACCTCCCTCCTTCCTCCAACCCATTCTCATCTGCAGCTGAAATTAATTTTCAAAATGCAATTCTGATCTTGTCACCTACACCATTCATTCAGTGGTTTACTATTATTTTTTAATATAGTCCTAACTCCTTAACTTTACTTATAGAGCCCATTCATACTACTTTTTTTCCTTATCTCTCCTGTCAGCCTTGTTTGTGTGCCTCTCAGTTTCTCCAAATGTCAGGATACCTCTACCATTAGATATCACTTGTTCGCTCTGCCTGGGGCATTCTTTGCATTCCTCTTCACTTGATTAAATCTCTCAGCTTCAAATGTCACTTTTTCAAGAAAGCTTTTAATTAGCACCCATTACTGAGACTAATATTGCCCATATGTCCACATATAACGCTATTAGACTTATGTTTCTCCATTTCACTGCAGTTATTTCTGTGTCCTTTCCTCTAAAGGGAGCATAGAACATGACTATTTTATTCATCATTCCTCCTGGCAACTTCCACTAGCCTTGGCATGTTAGAGACTAGAATACTCTTTGAGTGAATGAGTGCAAAAATGAATGTGTACATTTGAGCTAGGGTATATATGTTTAAATAGACCTGTACCACTCTAAATGTGTGTTCGTGTGTATGTGTGTACGTGATTTTTAGCCCATGTTCCACAAACTTTCAACTCTGTGGAATTACCAACTTCTTATGGTTATACAATTTGAAATAACAACTAATATTTACTTTATCTGTTATTTTTATAGTGTTACTTGAATTAAATAAAACACATTGCATTTTTCTTAGTTAACCCTGTAATCATATGTAATATCTATAAAACATTTAATTCAATGTTTATACTAAGTAAAAACAACTTTAGTTGTATACATGAGTAGTCAGCCATTTCTCTCCTTATTACAAGGAGTGTCATTAAAAAGAAGCTCAACTCCAGAATTCAGAATTACTAATCGTTTTTGTCAAACATCTATGTAGGGAAAAATCATTGCAATATGAAAGAACTAAGAACGTATTTTCACTTTCTTTATTATGCAAATTAGATATGAAATTTTAAAATCACAACCTATTCTCTGATGATAAGTACTGAATTAGAATATGTCAACTCTTTTGAAATATATTTATTGCTTCACTTCTCCTTTTGTTCTTCACTGGTATCAAAATATACACAATTGATAAATCAGTTCTCAATGTTAGGTAATTAGTTCCATTTTCCCATATTTAAGTATTAAAGTTTAATATATCCATTACAAAAATCACAGAATTGTAAGGCTACTATGAAAATTGATTCCCATAAATATAGTGCGTAACTAAAAGTTACAATTAATCTTCTGAGAATAACTCAAGATACCTGAAAGGGTCCCAAATGCTTTGGTTTTAAAGATTTTGGTAATTGTTCTTCACACATTTTAGGCTTTTTAAAAGAAACTATAAAAAGTTATTTTGAAAGTTGTTTTCATATACAGTAAAAGGAAATTTTCTCCATATTAAGGCATATCTTATTTCATGACAAAAAAACCTTTCAATTAGATAACTTTCAATCTGTTATTAGACCAAAAGATTAATTATTTTGAAATAAAGCACTAAGCAAATGAAAAATAGACATTTTTCAACTAGTTATTGAAAGTATTTGTTTAGATTGAAACAAGGTTGTTTCTGTTATTGTGTACTTTTTTTATAATATTTAAAAATTGATTTTCATTTTTTTCTTTCTTTCTTATTATTCAAGTACAGTTGCCTCCATTTTCCCCTCACCACTCCCCCCTGCCCCACCCATCCCCACCTCCCCCCTAACCCTCAATCCTACCCCCCTTGGCTTTGTTCATGTGTCCTTTTTATATGTTCCTTGACAACCCTTCCTCCATTTACCTCCTTATCCCCCTCCCCTCCCCTCTGGTTACTGTTAGTTTGTTCTTAATTTCAATGTCTCTGATTATATTTAGCTTGCTTGTTTGTTTTGTTGATTAGTTTCCACTTATAGATGAGATCATATGGTATTTCTTTCACCTCCTGGCTTATATTCATTATATTCTTGTTTTTTTTTTTTTTTTTCAGTTCCTTGACTTCTCTATATATCTTGATCTTTCTTTATGAACATTAAAAAAAGCTGCCAAAAACAGACTCTGCTGTTATGGGTACTGAATTTAAATGCTGCCTCTTTGTTTTGTTAGCCAAGTGAAACTTGGTGATTTGTTTAACCTCTCTGGCCTTCATTGGTCTCATCTGAGAGCTGGGACAGATAACACTACCTACCAACAGAGCTGTTAATAGTAAATAATTTAATAGAAAGAACAATGCTTACAATATAATGAGCACCCAACTCTTAGCATTCATTGCTATTTTTATTTTATTACATTGCTGGAGAAAATGGAAAATATAATAAATAGGACAAGATAGAAGATATAATGAACCAATTTGGATATCTTTTAACCCTTAGGCTGTTGCTCAGTATTGCATACTCATTCTTCATTAGACATAAAAATAATAAATGCATAATCAACTAAGTTGACTAGTAGTATTAATGTGTTATGATATAAGAATAACCACAGTTTTAATCTAAAAATACATTAGACATTTTTGAACACCATTATTATAAAAGCCAATTATTAATTTGGTAACAAATTGGAAAAGAGGCTTACAATTGGCATTAAGTAGAAAGAAAGGATGGGCAAGGAGTTCAGCATGCTACTTCTGAAATAGAGTGCTTGGGCTGAGCATCCCATTTCTGTTACTGACTAGTTATATAGCCTTGGCCTCTGTTAATTGTGGACTCTTAATAAACAGAGTTCCTACTTTGTATGTTGTTGTTAAGAAAGTATGTTTTGGTAATAAGCACTAAAGTAATGCTCAAAATTATTCAACAATTGGTATGTTAATGACAAAAACCACAAAGTGTGAATCACCGTAACATAACGGTTTTGATGTCTAAATGTGTGTTGAGTTCTAGAGTTTAACATGGTTAACATAAACAGCTAGAGTAAGCACGATAGGTGAAATACTTCAATTGTTAAATGTTCTTACCACAAAAGTAAACACACACACAGGAGTAGGAGAAAATAGTTGGAAGTTCAGATATGTTTATTACATTGAGTGTCAGGATGGGTTTATGGGTATACACTTATCTCTAAACTCATCAAATTGTATAAAACAAGTAGGTTCAGTTCTGAAATCAATTATACTTCCATAAACTGTTTTTAAGTAAGGAATGAAATTCTCTAATTTGATAATATCACTAACTTAAATAATTACAAATTTTCCATTTTGCTTGAGTTCTATCCTCACATAATATAAAAGTGTGAAAGAATAATTTGTTATTAGAACATGCTGTTTTTTACTTTGGTAAATTTTTGGATTAAAAAAAAAAAGATGTTAAATAGGCTTCATAGTCTTATAGAATCCATTCCATGAATTTGAATTGTCCAGCACACAATTAAAAACAAGTAAATTAGAAAAAATTATCTGGTGCCTACTTAATTAATTAAATTACATTAAAGGAATAGATAATGAGCTGACTCCAAATTCTCTAAATGTAAACAGATAGTTGATTGGGATTAATGAGTTTAGAAGAAATTTGCATTAGTACAGTAACCATGCAAACAAGGTTTCAGGCGCTCCACACCTTTTTATATGACTCAGCAATTTGTGTTGAAGAAAACAGGTTTTTATTAACAGGGTTCCAACTTTTGGAGGCCGAGAGCACGTCAATCAGAGCCCTTCTCTCCCATGAGACCCTTGCTCCCCTAAAGGCTACATGCCACAACCATGCCCAAGAGTTCCCATATCCCTCTCCGTCCATAAGCCAGTTATGCAAACAGATCTATCTCAATCTTCTGTGGAATGTGCACTTGTGGAACTTGTAGAACACACAGTCACCATCTTCTTGCAGTAACTCTCTCCTTCAGGATCTGGGGTGCACTCTTTTCTGTCTCCATAGACCCAGTCAGGAAACCATGTGATGTGCTACAGTGGAACATGGTATCTCAGATACTGTAGTCCAGGGAGGTATGTGTCCCTGCGTGGGACTCTGCTTCCAGTAGTGGGCTCCCATCCATGCAGGGTCTAAGCCCTTAGTGGGCCCCACATCTCCCTGTCCCATGAGCACTCCTGTCTATGTGGGGAGCATGGCCAGAGGCCCAGGATGTCCAAATGCCAAAAGCCCAGAGACAGAGAGCATGTGCAAAGCTCCAAAGTCCCCTGCCAAGAGCCCCCATACCAAGACAGGGACTTTTCTATCCTAGGTGAGAGAGAGAGAAAGAGAGAGAGAGAGAGAGCATGAACCTTTCTGCCATCAGTCCTGCTCCCTTCAAAGACACCGGAAAAGGAATAGTCCTGCTTCCCTCTGCCAAGCGAGACCAGTTTCTGAACATGCCATTCAAAAGTACCTCTTTCAGAAACACAGAAGTCTGCAGCTCAGCATTCCCGGTCACACAGTTTTGCCCCAAGTACCTCTCACGATCTGTGAGCACGCCTGAGTCGTTCTCATAGCATTTGTTTCTCTCCTCCTCAGGTTCCTTTTTTCCACCCATCAGCTCACTTGTTTGTCCATGTGCTTGGCCAGGCAGGTCCCCTAGCAGCACCGCCAGGTCTGCTGCCATCTTCCATGCAGGAGGGTGCTGAGGATGTTTCCAATGGCCTCCAGACCTCAAGCTCTGCAAACAGACCCACAGGCAGCCTTACACGCAGACCCCATGTTTGTTGGCATGCTCTAGTTTTAAAGGCTGGGCTCAGAACTTCCTGCAGAGCTGAACAGCTAGCTCTTCTCATAATGCATTAGTGCCCACCATTTTTGTCAGCTCCCCAGCATTTCAGTATTTTCAACCCTCTTTCGGCTGCCATTTTCAGTCAGGGCAAAAGTTTCCCAGCCATGTGCAGGCACACATGCATCTGTCTGTCCTGGGTGGGACATCCAGCCTCCGCAGCTCACATGGGCCCTGGCTATGTCCTGGGTCACTTTGCAGTCACTCTATGAGCACACATTTCTCACAGTCTCGTATACAATTTGTCCTGGGTAGCAGCCTCCTTCCCCAGCTCCTCCTTTCAGGAAGACACAGGCTGTTAATCTGTGCACTTGTTATGCAATGAACCCGAAACTCTGTGCTTTCCTCTTTGTGGACATTCTTTCCTGCTACCCTGCTTTTTTTGTGAGATTAGGCAGTTCCCCTATGTTCTGGGAACCCATGCTCTGTACCTTGTTATAGCATAGTTGTAAATTAGAATTTATAGGAAATAATCTTTAATTGTTGAGAGATACTAACAATAACTTTGCTTTTCTAGAAATAATTTTTATTATTAAGAAAAGCAGGACTTTTGCTGATCATTGCTTTGAGACCAGTGCATTTCAGATAGAATATGGCATCCACACAGGGGAAACAGTCACAAATGTACTGATGTATTGCTAATTATGAAATACTACATTTGTTTCTATATATGTGACCATTTGGGCCTCTTCTTTCACATAAAGACCTGCAGAACAACATGGAAATAGTCCTCCACAAGTGTACCAATCCCTGGTGCTTCTGGGTTTTGTTACCTACTTCCTTTAAGGAAGTTCATTGTGAAAATGAGGAGCAACAATTAAGTCCAGGCTAATGAGAAGAAATAATTTCTTAAAATATAGCACTATTAGTCATAGCATTCCTCTGAAGTCAACATTATTGCCAAGCAGATGGGAAAATTGAAGTACAAAGAGGTTAATTGTCTGACACATGCAGTCACCAGCTGAAGAGAAAAAGGAGACCATGAGCACCCAACTTGCTAGTTCTCAAGGCCAGTGAATTAAAGGGGAACTACTGAGTGCATTTGCTATTTGACATATCTATTGCAACTAATTAGCACTAATTAGCACTGTTCTTCCACTTTGCAAGACTTAAGGCATTTTTGAAAGATTTGTCACTTAGAAACTTATTTAGTGTTTGGTATTATTTGAAGATATAGCCTCCAGGAAAATTAGGACAAAATATTTCTCTTCAAATTACTCTTTTTCTTCTTGCAATTACCAATGAGCTATACATATGAGGAAAAAATATTATGGTAGAATAAAACCTTTTCTAGACCCTCCCCAAGGACCCTTCATCTTCCAGCATACAGCTCTGATAAAAGCCTGATTAGTGTCTATGACTTATGCTTCAAGCTTAAGGAAAGTTTTTTTTTATCTAGTTACAAATACACATTATACTTCCAATGGATAAGGCTGACAAAAAAAGAAACTTATCAATGTAAAAAATCTTACCAACATAAGAAAACAGGTTTAGATCAACTCACCTACACTGCTATATTGAGAAGAGAAAAATATTTGTTAGCCAGGTTTTTCTAGACTAACTTACCATATGGGAAAAAAGAAAAACAGAAAAGAAAGAAATTATTACAAGATAAATTGTGAATTTAAAGTTGAGGGTTATGCTACTTATGCTATTAAGTCACATAGCAAAAGAATCCATCAATATTCAAATCCTGTTATGTTAACAGGCCCTAAGATCATCCATAAACTCAGTAGATGACCCCAAATCAGAAGACTTGAAAAAGCTGTAGTATCCTGCTTATAGTTTATTACACTAAAATAATACAAATTGAAATTATTAAAAGGAAGAGGTGCAGGGGGTGAAGTCCAATAAAAACCAGGTACAAGCTTCACAGTGTTCTCTCCCAGGGAAGCCACACAGACATGTTCAACTTGCCTACCAGTTATGTGTGGCAAAATGTATGAAATAATGCCAAATGAGGTAAGTTAACTTTAGCCTTGTTGTCCAAGTTTTTTCGAAGTCAGTCATGCATTTTACTGAAATTAACTGCAATTTAGATTTAAGTCTTCCCCTAGAAGTTGCATAGAATCAATACTCTCCAGAGTCCCAAAATTGTTGCATCAGACATATTGTTGCCTAAGTGGGTAGAAATATTTTTGATGTTTCCTACTCTGCTGTCTTCCCAAAGTCCTTCATCCCATTATTTCACTTCCCACAGATTTGACTTTCCCTGTTACACTGTAGTTATTCATTGTCACGATAGTAGTTTGTTGAAGTGATGAGTATATATCAAGAGGATTTTATTCTTTAAAGTTAATTTTCCCTGTTCATTTTTCTTTATAAATATATATATTTTTAAATTTATCTTATTCATTATGCTAGAGAGGTTGCTACAGTGTTCAAAGTTATCGAAGTAAAACATAATAGAGTGATAAGCAGTGACACACCAAGGCTGTCAGATAGTAAGTGAAAAGCCAAAATGAAGTAAATACAGACTGAGGAAAAAAAAAAAGTTTTCACCAGCTTTAGAAACGTCCAAAAAAAGAAGAGACCAAAATCAAAACGTTGAGAACAATGTTTTTGCTCTTGCTGTTGAAAATGCTATCATCTTCACACAAGCTTTCAATTAGCGGCGCGATGACAGCAGCTGAGGGGTGTCCAAGTCTGGAAATAGAAACTGGATTCTGTGTGTTCGGTTTAATAAACCCTTCAAGGTTTAAAATAATATTTCAAAGATAAGATAGTTAACAGGAGAATTAAATTATGCAAACAGGGCTTACTTTCTCAATTCGAAAATGTTTCAAGATTTTTTTCTACTTTGAAACTTTCAGTGTACTTGGATAGTCATGTTCTCACATGAACGAGAAAAAATATTTTAAAGAAAAAGAATATTGCCTTGAGAGTTTCATATATTTGACAATCATTTACTTTAAGGCATATAAAACAGTAGTCGGTAGGTAAAATTATAGCATTTTTCTCAAAGTTGAATGATGCAGCAGAGGACATAATTTGAAATTTTAAATAAGAATCTTTTATGCATATATCATATACAGGGAAGGTGGGGCAAAAGTAGGGTTATAGTTGTTTGTGTGGAAAATAATACAATAATGAAAAAGTAATAATAAAATAATAAACTGTTCATGTACACACAACTGTAAATGATAATTTTTACATACATATTCTTAGTGGATAATATGAACTACAAGACACATGTTTTTAGAAACTGATAGATCTTTGTTAAAAGCTTACCTCTAAGACTAATAGGTGTGTGGCATTGGATGATCAATTAAGTGTTAATCTTCTGTGCCTTGTCTGAAAAATAGGAGAAAATAATGTCAGCCTTTCAAAGTTGCTGAAAGGATAAAACTAGATAATCTAGTTAAAGTAGTTATTAAAGAACCTAGCTTGTAGGAGGTTCTCAAAAACTGGTAGACATGACAATAGAATACATTTGCTGACCATGTACTATTTACTAAAACTTATCTAATTAATTCACAGAAATTAATCATCTCAGTGATATACAACTTTGAAACTTCACTGTGTTCTGAATGTGCCTTAAATAATAATAAAAACCATCAACTCTTGCACAAAACCAGGGGTGTTCAGATACTTCAGTCGTCTAGTCAATAATCATTTAATTAGACCTTAGCAAGAGAGGCAGTTATAGGTTCTGAAGCCAGTATGCCTCAGTTCAAATTCTGGCACTGATAGTCCTTCAGTAAAGAAGCATAAGCAACTTAAGCTTCAAATATTATGTGTAATGGTACTTGCCTCAAATATTATGTGTAATGGAACAATGACTTAGTATAGTTACAGTTCCTAAACTCCGGATGCATTGTTGGTATTTAATACATTTTACTGATTGCTGTACTTGTTATTATCAGTGGATGCTGGGAGCTGAGTTCATTTAGCCACATATTAGCATAACCGTGTCTGGTGTGGTGGGGCCAGATGAGTACATCAGAAGTAGACATACAATGAGTTGTTACGGAAAAGGACATGGGAGATATGAGAGACCAGGGTAAGACAATGAAAATTTTACTGACAGGTCTGGCTTAGAAGTTAAGATACCAGGAGAATTTCACAGGCAAGAAAAATTAGAGTTTGACAGAATCTGAAGTGACTGGATGGAGAGCTTTACATGGTTGGGAATGACAAAATAAGATGGACATTTGGCAAGATATGAAGTGCAGACATAGGCAAGAGCTAGATCATGGGGATCCCTATGGGATAAAGTGATCATTGTATCCTCATAAGCATTTATGTGCCATTGCTTCATTTTTAAGTAAGAGATTATACAATCCATATTTATGTTTTTAAAAATTTATGTCTTGAGTAAACAAGATACATTTCTAGAGAAATGAATGGAGGAAGGCTAATAATAGGGGCAGGAAAAAAGTTTCAGTGAGTAAGAGAAAAGACCTGGACTTGTGAAACTGGTAATAGAAGAGATGGCAAATATTTTTTAAATGCTGTGGAAGTAAAAACAAAAGTACTGGGTCAAAAATCGATGTTCTTGTTATAGTGAGGGGTTCTCTAAGAAGACCCCCCACTTTCTGATGTTGATGGGTGAAAGCAGGTTGCCTCACACACTGCCTAAGCATTCAGGAGAAGCTGGTTAGAAGATCAACATGGGCCTTGACATACAGGTGTGGAGGTAGCTCGTTGCAATCGGCTGCATGCCTGCCTGTATCTCAGGGAAGCAGACTGACCTACAAACCCAGGTTTGTGAGTCATCTGCAAGTAAAAAAGCAAAACCAGCACAAAGTAAAACCAGGGGGGAAAGGCTGTAATCTCTTTACGTTTAGATGAGAAGAAAGGGAAGATAGCTTACAATGATTGCGTGGTGCTGGAATGGTGCTGAGATGCCATTGAAAATTTACCTAGACCTAAATCTTCTGAATAAAGAATTTTCTCTCTTATACTCTTGTATTGTACCTTTCTTAAATCTACCTGGCTTATGAAAGTACAGCTCTTTGGAAAAAAATAAGTGAAATATTTTCTTTTTCAATTTGCCATGGGTACTTAACATTTAGGTTTTAAATATGAACTTTATATAGGAAATGTTTCTTGAAAATCAGATACATTTTCCTACTATAATCCCCAAGTACATTTTTAACAATTAGGTATATCTAAAGAGCAATTGTAATACAACCAACCAAATATGTTTGATCTGAACCTCCAATCGAGACACTTAATTATTGGAATTAACAAACTAATGCAGAATAAAATTTGAAAAGATTTAAATAATCTAGAAATAAAACAAAAAAAAATAGTCAAGAATAACAGTCTGCTTGCTTTCATTTTAAAACCAGCTTAAATAAAAATGCTGATGTTAGGTCTATTTCCCTATACAGAATGATGCACTATTTTAGGGAAACTTCTCATGACTTAGTCATATTTGTATTGCATTCATGTTCACAATTGCTGGGGCACTGATCACTTTTGCCTGTACAGCAGTAAAGTTAATATTTCCAGATCCTGAATGTGTACATCTGCTGTGGGCTACAAAATGGCATCTAACCTAGAAATCATTTTTCATTCAAACAAGTATCTTAAAATTCCACAAATGTCCTACTATAATGATGATGATAGTTTTTCTCATCCTCTTTTACCTGTGAAATACAGTACCTCCTATGGGCCAGGCACCATAACACGTGTGTATAATTCCCACAACAATGTCATCACATTTCCTTCCCACGTCATGCTGTGTAAGAGATGAAAGTAAGTTGCTTAGGGTTCCCATTCAGTAAGAGCCAGGCCACAATACAAGTCCTGTTTTCAGAGTTCAGACTATTTCCATACTGCCTTTATATACTCCAAATGAAATTTATTTTATTTTTTAAATTTTTTATTGCTATGCTATTATAGTTGTCCCAGTTTTCATCCATTGCCTCCTCCTCCATGTCTCCCTCCCCAGAGTCAGCCCCCACACTGTTGTTCTTGTCCATGGGCCATTCAAACATGTTCTTTGTCTAGTGCCTTCACTTTCTTTCAACCAGTCCCACCTTCCCCCTCCCCTCTTGCAGATGTCAGTCTGTTCCTTGTTTCTGTGCCTCTGATTCCATTTTGCTCATTAGTTTATTTTGTTCCTTAGATTCCATGTATAAGTGGGAGCATATGGTATTTATCTTTCACTGACAGGCTTATTTCATTTAGCATAATAGTTTTCTGTTCCTTTCATGCTGTCACAAAAGGTAAGAATTCCTTATTTTTCACTGTTATGTGCTATTCCATTGTGCAAATACACCACAGCTTTTTTATCCATTCATCTACTGTCTTAGGCTGATGGACACTTAGGCTATTTCCAAATCTTAGCTATTATAAATAACACTGCTATGAACATAGGGGTGTATACATTCTTTTGAATTCGTGTTTCAGGATTCTTTGGATATATTCCCAGAAGTGGAAGTGCTGAGTTCTATTTTTAATTTTTTGAGGAAATTCCATACTGTTTTCCACCAGAATCACCAGTCTACATTCCCACCAGCAGTGCACTAGGGTTCCCTTTTCTCCACATCCTTGCCAGGACTTCTTGTTTCTTGATTTATTAATGATAGCCCTTTTGGCAGGTGTGCGGTGACATTGTGGTTTTAATTTGCGTCTCTCTGACTGCTAGTGGTGTTGGGAATTATGTCACGCGTCTATGGGCCTTCTCCTTGCAGAAGTGTCTATTCAGGTCCTTTGCTCATTTTTTAATCAGATTGTTTGTCTTCGTAGTAGTGAATCAGATGAGTTATTTATATATTTTGGAGATTAAACATTTGTCTGATGTATCATTGGCCAATATGTTCTCCCATACAATGGGTTCCTTTTTTATTTTGATGATGGTTTCCTTAGCTGTACAGAAGCTTTTTAATTTGATGTAGTCCTATTGTTTATCTTTTCCCTTTGTTTCCCTTGCCCTAGGAGATATATCAGCAAAAATATTGTTATGTAAGATATGGGAAATTTTACTGCCTATGTTTTCCTCTAGAATTTTTACGGTACTGCAACTTATGTTTCAGTCTTTTATTCATTTTGATTTTATTCCACTGTATGGTATAAGTTGGTGGTCTAGTTTCATTTTTTTTTTTTTTTTTTGCAAATACTAATCCAGTTCTCCCAACACTGTTTATTTAAGAAACTGCCTTAACTCCATTGTATGCCCCTCATCTCCAAAGCAACTTATTTTAAATAAACCTGATCCCTCTCAGTAGACTAAACAAAAGACACTACACTCCATTCATTTATGAGCCTGAAATTTAAGGCATCCTAGATACCTGCTTTCCTCTGTACTCTCAAATAGGCTTAATGAACAAACCACAATATTTTACTTTCCTAGCTACTCTAAACCATGTCCCTCTTTTGCATACCCGCTATTTTAGGGTTAGAATAGGGTTCCTGTGTCTTCCTTTAAAAAAATATTTTATTTATTTATTTTTAGACAGAGGGGAAGGGAGGGAGAAAGAGAGAGAGAGAAACATCAATGTGTGGTTGCTTCTCACGTGCCCCCTACTCAGGATGTGGGGCAACCCAGCCATGTGCCCTGACTTGGAATTGAACCAGTGACCCTTTGGTTCGAAGACCAGAATTCAATACACTGAACCACACAAGTCAGACTTATGTCTTGCTTTTTTATTCTTATTATCATCTAATTGCTTTCTGTCCCTATAATAGGACACTAATTCTCTTTATCATTTACACTTATATTAAAATATCCTTTATTAAAAAATACCACTTTATTTCTTAAAATGATGAGCTAGCATGTTATCTTTAGACTATGTCTCTGATACAAGCAATCTCTGACCTGCACCACCCACATACACCTTACTACATTGTTTATACTTGTGTACACACACACACACACACACACTATACATACATATATATACATATAATTGCTTCTAAATATCAGTATCATACTTATACTTGCATTGACAGAAATATAATTTTCTATGATTTTGCCAATTTTTATGTACTTTTATTTTGTCCATTATGTATATAAGGGATAGTACTGATAATAAGGGGATGAAAGACATTTTATTTCTGGGTCTACAGGTAAACTATACACCTGTAAGTATCATGTAAGTAACTGAAATTCCATTTAGAATTTCATATTTTGATATATTAATAGATATAATTTATATGGTGCAGTTTGCACCAATAATACTCTAGTTCTCCAACCATTGATGCAAAATATTTATTATTTCAATAAGAAAGCATAGAGCTAGAACACTACACTTTTATTCTGAGTTTCAAAATATAAGAATTAATTCCATTACAAACATAAGCATTTGGAATTCAAAGCTTTTTTTAATCTGTCAGAGCTACACTCTAGGTTTGGAAAAATTGTCATGGAACTTTTAAAATGTGATGTTACAATATCAAGGGCAAATTAATAATGGATGAACAAACATCACACAGCTACACAATGAGCAGGGACATTTGGACAGTGCATGTAGCAACAATCTCCACATTTTACAGGCAAAACAACAAATAAGCTAAAGAAAAAAGCACTGTCTGGACTGGACTGAAGGAAGAAGCTTGAGAAAGAGAATATAAAAAATTAGATGTTAGTTTGAAACTTCATTCTCTATAGTGCCTAGGTTTGAGGCGAAAGAAGGTAAAATGTAGAAATATGGATATTTCTAGAAATTTCAAAGATTTGTCAGGAGACTTATGTCCAATGTATTAATCTCTTACTTTTCAAAGGAATTGTAGCAACATAGGTGTGTTTGTGTGTGTTTAAAACTGGAAAGAGGATGGTTTTACTCTCACATTATAAAATTTTAAAGTTAATTCAGTTGTGTGAATATCAAGGAGTAAAACATCAACAAAACAATCCTGGGAAATTTTGTTCTTTAAAAAATAAGTCCTTGAAATGTGTTTTAAATCACTTCATAAACCACAAGCCCAGAATAAATTGACTGATGAGAATGCTGAAGCATCTCTCTCTGCTCTGTGAGTCCATTATAATTGTTATTGCTTCTTTTGCAGCCAATCAAAGATCTTGATTTCTATGTTTTGCATTGGGTTGCAATGTATTGGGTTGGCCAAAAAGTCTGTTACAGTTTTTCCATCAAATAAAAAACACATTTTTTTCTTTTCACCAATAACTTCATTGATTTGGATATTTTGAGTATGCCAGCTATCTCTTGCTTTTACTTTCTAGTGGGCAGAGGCCAGGGGTACCACCAACCATCTTAAAATGCATAAGACTGCCTCATAGCAAAGAATTATTTGGCCAAATGTCAATAGTATCAAGAAACTTGGCAAACCACTTTTGAAAGATTCAGTCAATCACAGAATCTTCTGCATGCATTGCACAAATCTTTTTTTATTTTTTATTTTTGCATTTCAATTGTGTTTTTACCTTCTTTGAAACAATAAAGCATAATATGACAAAAATGTTGCATTCTATCTCCATCTTAATATTAAAATGGCTGCACAAAAATTCACCAATTTTGATAAGTTTTTTAAATGCATGCAGATGTGACAGCTGTCACAATACAATCTAACAAAGTTGTTTCAAATGAAGTTAAAGACAACTAAGCACTACTAGAGCCATTACATGGGAAAATGTAACTTTTGGCCAACCCAACATATAAAAGCAGTTTCCACACTGAGAAAGACTGTTTTCAAAGGCAGGTCCTTTGCCCAGCAATCTGCTTTAATTTGTTTCATTATCTTGAAGTTTCTTTTTTTTTTTTAATTTTTAAAGCCATTTCTGACTCATTTAGTTACTACACAGTAGGCATAGTGTAATACTATAGCATGATTATATATTACATGTTTGAGTGGTCATTTACCCTAAAATAATATTATTACCTATGTTGGTGTGAGTTTATATCAAACACATTTCTAGATACATCTAATAAACTAATGTTTGTTAAAATATTTTTGTTTTTATGATGGAATATTGCAAAGGAAAATACAAGAACTGATAACTTTTGGGGAGAGTCTCTAATTAGAGGAAAGTAAAGGAAGTAAAATCAAAGAGAGAAAATACAGCAGTATTTTCAACTAAATGGGGAGATGAAACAATGGTCTATTATCAAAGTCAAGGAAACAGACGGTGCCGAGGACCTTCTGGCTTGTAGTGTGTCTGTTGAGAAGTCAGATATGAGCCTTATTGGAGCTCCCTTGTGTGTTACTTCCTGTTTCTCCCCTGCTGCCTTTAAGATTCTCTCTTTTTGAATTTTGCCATTTTAATCATGGTGTGTCTTGGAGTGGGCCCTCTTTCAGCTCCTCTTCATTGGGACTCTCTATGCTTCCTGGATTTGTGCAACTCTTTCTCTCATCAAATCAGGGAAGTTTTCCATCATTACTTTCCAAACAGGTTTTCTCTCCCTTTCTCCCCTTCTCCTTCTGGCATCCCTATTATGCAGATATTATGAGGAATTCATGGTTGAAGCACACTCCCAAGATGTGCTGGGTGCCTGAATCAACATACAATAGTCTGAAGCTCTAAGAACAATTAACTATTCAAGTCATGCATAGGACTTGGCCATTGAACTTGTTGCTACCTTTACCAAAGTCAGGCAGAATGTTCAATCTGAAACTATTAACACTGCTCCTAAACTTCACACCTCCTCAAAAAATAGGAGAGTGTTACCTTAGCTCTTGGCTTCTAAACAACATTATCTCCATCATAATCTATAACAGCAAAGTTGATTTTCCATTCCTTGTGCCTCTCAGTGCATAACTAATAAAGAATCCAAGTTCTATGAGGGGAGAGTGTAACCAATTGGCAAAACCTAAATAGCTCAACCCTCTAAGTAGCTTCAGCCTTAATTGTAAAAATGTACAAAATATAGGTTTTGGCCTTCTACATTCTTCCCTCCAGGAGATTGGCATGAGGGTGTGATATATAGTCCATAGTATTCATCTATAACAATCGAGTTTTCCAAGAGATAGATGATCTATTACTGCTTCAATGGCTAAAAAAGAAAGAAGACAAATTCAAGTAGATTGGTGTGCAGATATTTTATGAGCTTATACCAAGTAATAGGTAGTTTTTAAAGTCAAACTGAGATACTTGTATTTGTGTCAAGAAAGAGAAAAGGGCAGTTAAATCTTTTAATCAAAGAAAGCATTTAATCCAAACAGAGTAGTAAATAGTTTTCTTATCTAAATATATCAGGATAAAGGATTTTCTATGAGAACATACTGCCAGTTAAAGTTTTATAACTATATATTACTAGTGTAATCTCTAGACATAATTTTTATAACCTTGGTTTAAATAAATGATCTACTTTCAAATCTTGTGAAGTCCAAAAATATTAAATTGATTTATTTCAGACATCTGAGATTAACGGCCCAAATTTGCATGATTTTACCCAAAGAAAGGGAGCCAGGAAATTTGCTTTATGACAGCTATTCACAGGCATATGCCATTTTAGGTTTTTTGCCCCCAAAAGGTTATACACATATAATAAAAATATATCCTAAAATGTAACATTTTAGATTGTTTTATTCTTAATTTTGGGTTTTTTTTTTTATTTTACAAATATATGTTGCTTCATTTGTAAAGGAGATTTCATTAAAATGGAATGTAATAAAACCCAACAAATTGTTAATTGCTCTGATTTGTTCATTAACATATTTATCAAGTAATATAGTTGATGAAAATGTGGACAGCAGTTTTGAGCTTTAAACATTTTGTAAATTCCCTTTATGTTATAATCATATTTTATTTTTATAGAACCAGCTGCATACTGTTTACTACATAAGCTGAATAGTTCAAATGTTAGGTTTGTGCGTGTTTTACTGATTGAAATGAATATATTAGTAGTTATATTTGCATACTCTGATTGCCCTGAATATTATACAAGTATATACCATATGTTGTTAAGTACAAAATATGTCTAAATAGCTACTTCTATTAAGGATATTTAAACCCCATGACATGAAATTAACTAGCCAAGAAGATTAAGTGAGATTCCTAGTTACAGTTCTCTTAATCTATTATTAATATGAAAGTTTGTTCTGTTAAGTCTTTTAGTGAGATTATTGATAACTTTGAATAAAAGTATTCTTTTGATTAGTGTTTTTATTTTGCAATGACTACCTGATTGGTTATAATAAAACATTAATATAAAAAAGCGTTATCAATACATTTTCTTTTGTGATTAATACATAATGGAGCTATAATGGAGATAAAGGCCTACTACTTTAAATCTTTCTTTTTATCTAAATTGAATATTATAATTTAATTGATATTTTTACTGATGTAATTTCTAGGAACATATAACTTGGAAGAGTGGAAATACTGTTAATTGGGTACCACTATGTGCCAAGTGAGTTAAAATTTATTTTTCTTTAATTTTTTCAGAGGCTGCCATCATTTCACAGATAAGGAGACAAGTTCAAAGACCACAGATGTTTAAAGTCCCTAGAGTTTACACGCCATGTAATCCTAGAGCTGGGACTCTAATCTGGAACCATCCAGTTTCAAATCCTCCAGTTTCTTCTTCTTTGACAAGCTAGGCTCACAGAGTCTACGAAGTGTCAGGTCTTGCTCACTCGCCACATTTGTGGGCCTGAACAGATCACTTACCTCCGTGCCTAATTCTGAAAATAAGAGAGTACCTTTCGCACCTCACTTAATTTCTCCAAGATGTGGGAAATAAAACAAATGTAGACTTCTTGAAAATCATAAAGCACCCAATTATTTTAAAGTATCTTGAATATATTTACTAGTCAACTGATTTATGTCACAATAAAAACATATTTTAGCAAAGAAACACCTATTTACAATAAGTAGAACTTACTCTGTCCTATAAGAGCCATTGTATAATTGAAGAACAGGGAAGCAATTGTTTGCTTGCAATGTGATGTTCCCAAATTTGCCGTGATCCTTTGCCATCATTGGTTTCTCATGTGCTGTTTTCCTTATTTGGAAGGGCCTTCCTCTCTTGTCTTGTGTCTAACATGACATTCCAGTTATTCTCTGTTTATGCCTCCTAACCCTGAAAAGACTTTTCTGGTCAATTTTCAGTCTGCTTTACATCCCTGCTTCTGAGGCTATGCGTGCCTATCCCATCATGGCTTTTATTAAACTATCATGTGATTGTTACTCTATCTGTAACTCTGGCCAGTATGAGCACGTCTGACAAAGTAAACTCCCCCAAATATTATCTGAGTGAGTGAGAGTGTTACTATTTCCATTGTGATGTAGTTTACAATTAGGTGGTATTCATTCTTCACTTTTGTTTTAATATTATTTTTTATGGTGAAAAAAAAAAACACATAGCATGAGATCCATCATCTTAACAAAATTTAAATGTTCAGTACAGCATTTTTAAGTGTAAGTATAATACTGTAGAGCAGATCTTTAAAAGTTTTTCATTATGCATAACTGAAAACTTACACCCTAACTGATTTTGTAAGGAAAGTAATTTATGAGTAAAGGAATTGTGTATGATATTGGATGATTCATTTAGATTTATTTATTTTTCCTATGGAGAACACTTTAATGTAATATTATCCAATACAATAACTGAGTGTATATCACAAATCAATTGTATATATCTATATGTTAACCTATACTCACATATAGCTATAAACATAAAATAGATAATTCATACATACTATCAATTATCTATTTCATACATACAATGTATGACCTATCTATTTCATTTCTATAGGAAAAACACATTTCATAATATCTTGAGGATTATAAAAATGTATTTGGGCCTTAGGCAGTATGGCAATTATTTGGAGCACTGTCCCATAACTGAAGGACTGTGGGTTCAATTCCTGGTCAGGGCACATACCTCAGTTGTGGGTTTGTTTCCCGATCTGGCCCAGACCCATGTGATACCTGGTCCCGGCATGTATGGGAGGCACAGATCGATGCTTCTCCCTCACATCAATGTTTTTCTCTCTCCCTCCCTCTCTCCTTTTCTTTCTCTCTAAGAACAAATGAAAAATGTCCTTGGGTGAGAATACAACAAATGTATGTGGAAGGTTAGAAAATAAAAATTAAAACATCAAGAACTCTGAACAGGTAGTTCAGTTGGTTGGAGCACAGTTCTGTATGTCAAAAACATTGCAGGTTTGATTCCCACTCAGGGCACATGCGTAGGTTGTGGGTTTGATCCCCTTTCAGGGCTCGTACAGGAGGCAAGTGATTGATGTTCCTTTCTCACATCAATGTCTTTCTCTTTCTCTCACTTTCCTCTTCTTCTAAAATCAGTAAACATATCCTCCAGTGAGAATTAAATATATATATACACACACACATGTATCACAAAGATATAGTTAAATGTTTATAATGATAAAATCATTTTATTTTATAAGTTAATTTTATTTATAGTTTGTGTTATATTTATAATTATAATTATAAAATAAATCTATTTTATAAAATAATTAATACAGTTAATATCGTATGAATTGGACATTAAAAATTCCTTCTCAAATTTATATTAACTTAAAGTGTGAGGCAATGGGATTAGAAAGTAAGACTATCAATAACTGAACATTCAACTTCTGTCAATAGTGACTGAAGCATGTTTAATAAATTGTACAACATTTAGAGCTCAATTATTAAAGCAGGCAGCCTAATCAGAAAATCAAAGTCTATAACCTGTAGTGCAGTTTAAAACTCAGCAATCGTAACTTCAAAGTGCTTGGCTGTGCCAGTGGAATTGGTGTTTGGATCATCAAATGTGCAATGCAATTAGTTGACTATGGAAATCCCACAGTGTTACAATATGAAAATGAATCAGCAAAGTTTCCTGGTGATTGCTAAACACCTGACTACTTCCTCAGTAACTAGAATTCTTGAATGATTCCCTAAATAAATATGGAAATGAAGTTTATGAAATGAAATAGTGAATAGGAATTAGTAATTGATAAAGTTGGTAAAAACCATGTACCTTGAAAGTAAGTGAGTAATTTTTTTTTTACTTATGTCCACTGATTTACAGGGCCAACTGGTATTTATGGTATGTTATTATTATTACTTTAATTTTTTTCATTAAACATCTCCCACCAGAAGTTAATTTAAAGGTAAAATGACTTCATTTGGAAGAAACACCCATAAGAATGCAGTATTTGCATTCTCCAACTCAATTGGGTGCTTAATGACACCCTCCTCCTCTGACCCCCAAAGAACAATACAAAGGTTGCAAGATCTTCCTTTATAGAGCACTAAGCATTTAACTTGTTACAGAGATTATAAAACAATTTCTGAAGATGGGAAGTCCTGGGCATAGAAAGTTTTGTAATGTGGAAGTTTGGAAGAGTGAAACATTGTTTCTGAAATTTTAGATAGGAAATGTAAAGGAACTATATTTGTGGATACGTGGAAATTCAAAAATCTATACATTATGAATGATGTTTTCTTTCACTTCAAAAATTTATGTTTGCAAGTCCAAGTTCTGCACTTGCAGAAAATGTTACCAATATATTTAACCTGCAGAGTGTGTAGCTATCAGGTGTCAGTGTTCTGTCTGTTGACATCCTATGTGCTTATATATAATGAGATGACTATATGACCTAGGTATAGAAAATACACTTTTTTAAAAATATAACATTTTGAAATAGTTCCTTATTTGATATTATTACCACAAACTGTATTTTAAAAGTGCATATGAAAATTTGGAGTCAGAAAGATTTTTATGTCTCCCCCCCTAAATCTTTACACTAAGGGCAACAGTTTAAATTTCTGTAGGATACAGATAGGTCATATAAAAGAGTGAGATTTGAAGACACAAATGAGAACTCTGAAAAAGTATAGATCTGATCAAAAGGGGCAAATGACTGTAGGCCAGCTGGATGTTGTCATCTGTCCTAATAGAACAGGTCGATCCAGTCCTGCTATCTTTGAAGAGAAAACAGAAAACCTTACTTTTCATTTTAAAATCACAAATTGTTTAAGCATTACCTGTTTGTTTTTTAAAGAAGAAACAACACACTGCAAATACAATATATCTCATGTCTATCAGTTTAAACACATTAAATGGAACTCTACTATAGATGTCCTCTGTTGGTGCAGTTACAGGGATGGGGCATGGAGAACTCGGCGAGGCAGTCAACTCGGTTAGAAGTTTTCCCTTACCAAGAAGGAAGAGTTCTAAAGTAGAAAGATGGTTTAATTCATTCTTAAAATTTAAGTGGGAAAACAGAGATCCAACAGGTTCAAATCATGCAACGATTTAGTAAGATATTCATAACAAAAGGCAACTAAAATGCTCTAAACACCTACCTTGTGGGAAATCCCAGAGTGGATGGCCTCCTGTTTGTGATAATACTTAATCTTCAAAAAACTTTTGTGATGTAGATATGCTTAGCCATATTTTTCAAATGAATAAACAGCTTCAGGTCAATAGACCCATTTTCACAGCTACTAAGTAGCAGACTAATGATTGGAACCATGGTCCTTAATTCTTATGTTAGCTTTCCCATGTTATGCTACCAGTTGCTGCATTTTGGAAAAGGTAATGACTCATCTCAGGAGGAATAAAAAGTCTCTTTGGATTAGGGATCTTTTTACCGTTTACCCTTCAATATCATATTGATTATTTCTTATAGGAGACACACCTGGTTTGATGTTGTAAATCATGGAGAGTTTTTGTATATTTTAATCATCATCTGACAGAGGGCTATAGCTCTGATCTTTGGTTAAAACTGAAGAGATACTTCTGCTGGGCACCAGTGAGCTGGGTAACCATTTAAACCTAGATCTTCCAAAACAGGCCTAAAATGCCAAATGCTGTTTTAATCAGTACAGAACGCCCTTGCTGGTTGCCCACCAGCGAGTCTGAGCTGATAGCAGGCATCCAGGGGGAGTGTGTCTACCGTGGCAGAGCCAGACCTCATCCCTGCATTCAGGAATTATTCACTGATGTGACAGAAAATGCCCAAGGTGAATTGTTTTAATGCTGTCCTTAGGGTTGCAATATTTTGGGCTAAAAGTAATAAACCATAGGATTTAATATAGTTTTCGTAATAGTGACTATTGCCCAAATTAAGTAGCTACAAGGTGGAACCAAAATAAATATAATGAAAGTTTACAAATTTATTTATTGCACTCAGATTTATGACACATGTAGGATAAGAGTTAAGAATATAATTAATATCCCAGTGGTATACAATGTTCTAAAATTTACTTTTAATATATTATAATAGACACAGTTATGAAAAACACTTAAAAATGGTCATCCTACTTCATCATACCTCATTATTTATTTCCTTCCTTAGACGTGATAATTTGTAATGCTTTATTTTAATACATGTAAATAGTCTCTCTTTTTATATTAAAGTCTAACTAACAGAAGGCAGAGGCTCTGATTTGTGAATCATGAAGCTTGTCACAAAGTTTAATAAAAAATAATGAATTTATTAATGATAGAAAATGAAACATGAAGTTGCAAGGGATAAAGAAATATTAAATAATCATTCTTAATCAGGAGAGTTTAGATAGTCATAAATCTATAAAATTAATATGAAATTATAGTTATCCACTAAAAGAAACAGAGTAATATTTATATTTTCAAAAGATTGAAGAAAAAATATGAATAATTAAGCAAAGTAAAAAAGAAAGAAAAAGCAGGCAAACTTTCTATGAAATTAATTATTTGAAAGCTACATAGCTGGGGCGATGGGAAAAACAGAGAGAAAATATTCTCAGTAGGCTCAACTGAGAGAGAATAACTGGAAACTAGCGATAAGTTATGGTAATGATGGATAGTCATATGAAACTAATGTGTTATATTTAAGACAACAAACCTCTCACATATTATGGGTCTAAAAAGAATCTAACATATAAAAAAAGATAAATCATGTTTTTGACACACCAAGTGAGAAGAAAGTTCATAATTTTTCTTTAAGACCAGAAAATATATGCATATATGTTTCAGATCGCAACCTTTCTTTTCATGAGTCTAAATGATCATATTCTCTGCCAATAATTATAATAGCTGACTTCTTAAAATCTTAGTGTAAATTCTAGATAGGGGTTTAATGCTAAGATCTATATACTTTACTGCCAAAACCCTTTAGCTGGTGTGATATTACTGCTTCCCCACTGTTCTCTAGCTCTATTTTCCCCATCATTCTTCCAAGGCGATCTTTAAAAATAAATAAATAGAAACAAAATCAGTTTGAGCTGCCATGCTCCCATCCTGGTTTGTTGTTTTTATTTCCCTCACGATGATCTAACGATTGATTTTTGATCCAAACCCTTCGAATCTTCCGTCAACATCCTTGTGCTTGAACACGTCTGTCTTCATCAGGTCCCCCCAAAGCTTCCCTATCTAATCAGCATTAGTTCATCCTTCCAGAGAACTGAAACCTCCTTTATTGAAGAACCATTTGCCTAAGGCAGGAGCCGAGCTAGAAGCGGGGCTTTTGTAAACTTTGGTTCTTGGAAAGACTCACACAATATCCTTTAAGCAATTTCATATGCACTGACTCCTTTCTAAAGGCATGCGGAAAAAATTATATAAAAACAATTAAGCATTCAATCTATAGCAATTGAGCCACAGACAAATAATCATATACAAGTACAGAGTGAATGATAAGGTAGCAACAGACGAGAGATGTCAACAAACTGAAATTAGAAAGCAGTTGGGGGAGTGGTCGATTAATTAAGGGAATGAAGTAGTCTGTGAAGCTTCAGAAGTAATGCCAACGAAAAGCAGTCACTTTGCTTTTAGGTTTTCATCTATAATAGAGAGTTAATAATAATACCTATTTCTTTATGTTATTTTTATCAGGAAGTGAGCTAATGGATGTTAGTCACTTTAGCTCACAGTAAATATTTGATACATTTTAACTGCTATTAAACTATTGTTATTACATCTAATTTTAAAAATATCTAGTTTCCCAGCCAAAATAAATGACAAATAAATAAAATATACAAAGTCTCACAAAATGATGGAGGCAGCACCAGAGAAGTAGAGGGTGTGTACATTCTTGGAAGGACAAGGAGTCCACAAAACAATAACTTAAAGTTTGCCATTATTGAAAATTTTCTCTCTAGATCTATATATCTAAATTTACATATCCAAGTATAGATCTGATTCAATCACACAACAAACTCAGATTTATAACAATAACTATAAAACAGTATAACATTTGTTTTTTACATGAGTTATTTTCAGTAACCAAGAGAAAAAGCTGAGAGCTATGACTTCTTGTAGAGAGGAGCTGGTAAACAATGTCTGCAGCTTGAATGTGATGAGTTGCTGCCCACGAAAGCACGCCGCGAAATTTTCGATTTTCTCATCAACACAGCATTTTACATGCAGGTCCACACAGTCTTTCCTTTTCTCTGCCTGTCTTTACCCAAGCCATTTTCCAAAATTGTTATTCTTGAGATGCATCAATTATCTTTATTTCATTATCACCTTCAGTCATTAAAATGCAATGGATTCCTTAGAAAAGCTTCACGATTATTCCTCTATATTTGAAGGACAAGAAAAGGGAATCAGTGTCTGGCCCGTGAAGGCACAGAGAGGTCATGCGCTACACTGGGTGGTGTGTTGATGGGGGAGAGGGGCTCAAGCACTGCTGTGGCAGCACATTCATGACCAAGACCACCTTCCGGTTCTCATTCAGGCTCAAGTGAACCGGAAAGTTCAAAAAGATAAAATGTTTTCTAAGTATAGAAGTTATTACTTTATAAATAACCATTTCTGAAATCATTCATAGTAACAAAAACAGAATTGGTATATTTGCTCACTAGAAGGAAAAACAATGACTTTCATTAGCATCCCATGGTCTGGGCCCAATTTTTTGATTGCAATTAATATACCTGTGTTAGCAGAGGCAGCTAGTCAGGTATTAACAAAAGAGAAGGAAGAAAGCTGGCTGAGCTTAATTACGTCCCAAAATAACAGCTTCCCAGATACTCCAGGGGAGAGCTGCATCTTCTGAAGGGCAAAGGGAAGTTAATCTCCCAGTGGGCAGAAAAGACTGGCTTTCCTGTTTCTGTGGACAGTAACTGGGGGAGGAGGGCAGAGGGATAAACGATAAGGCTGATATTCCTCTACTGGGCGTATACGCAGGAGAAGCCAGATGCGGAGGCAGAATTATGAGGCATGCACAGTAGGCGCCAAAGTGGCAACCATAAGGGGCAAGAGTCTAGCCTGGGAGCATCTGGGATAAGGACCAGGGAGTTTAAGAGCATGAAACCCCAGAAGATCTAGGGAAGGGATTGCATAGAGGGGAGGTCCAGCACAGCCCTGGGAAAACTGTGGAAACTGGTTGGGTAGTTTGAAAGACAATCTGATTATTCTCAAAACCAAGAAAATTTATGGAGGATTAGCCAGGACCTCGGGACAGTAACTGCTAGACCTTGCCACTCTCTATATCCCTGAGGGCGTATTATTTATTTTCACCCCAATAAATCTTGTCACTGAACTTAAACTTCTCCCTTACATGAGACTTTGAAATTCTTTCCTTGAAACTTTTCAAGAGCCAATGTTCTCTGGCGAGAACTCTGTAACCTTTCAGAGTAAAAATGTCTATTTCTCCATGTAAAAAATCAAATGGTTACAATGGGGTATCCAACCTGTGGCCTGCAGGTTGCATGCAGCCTAGGATGACTACAAATGTGGCCAAACACAAAATCATAAATTTACTTAAAACATTATGAGATTTTTTTGTGATTATGTGTTGTACTGTATTTAATGTGTGGCCTAAGACAACTCTTTGTCTTCCAGTGTGGCCCAGAGACACCACAAAGTTGGGCACCCTGAGCACTCAAAACTGCATTTTTTCTAATACATCTAATCAAACTTCTACTTGTTTTATTACATGCTTGGACTTGTGGATTTCCAGTTTGGTCAGAAGTCTATACAAAGCTTCTAAACCAGGGGTGTCAAACTCATTTTCACCAGGGGCCACATCAGCCTTGTGGTTGCCTTCAAAGGGCTGAATGTAATTTCAACTCCTTAACAGTTAAGGAGTAGTTACATTTATACAGTCTTAAAAGTGTTTCAGCCCCTTGAAGGCAACCGCAAGGCTGATGTGGCCCCCCAGTGAATATGAGTTTGACACCCCGTCCTAAACAATTCTCTTACTCTCTCTTCCCACATAGTGAGACACCAAATACTATTATTTCTGGTTTCACAGCTCCAGTTCACTTTCTTTTTCTTGTTTTGGCTCCTCGGGAGCACTGGAACCCATCAAAATAGCTGCGCTGGTGTTTGCTTCTAAGGCCACACAAAGACCATAGTGAGAGACCCAAGAGCTAATAAGCTGTGCAGACTTTGAAAAACTACCTATCTCATTGTTTTACACACGCACACACACTGTCGAGCACAGATCTTGGCATATACTTAGCATTCGATAAATTTTAAGTGAACAAATTAAGAAAAGTAATTGATCTTCAGCTCCTGTCCTCCTCTGTGTTGTTTGTATTGCTGTCCAAATAGTTTCTAAATCACAGTCAAAACTGTGCCTCTTTCCTGCTTAACTGCATTTGTCAACTCCATCATCGTGTACTAAGCTGTTCCTGAAAAAATGGTGAGTCTTAAAATAACCTGTAAGTCATGGTAAAAAATTCATAATCGTGGCCTTTAACCAGCCCTGCTAAATCAGGATTTTTCTGTTATGATTTCCAGGATTTGCATTTCTAAAAAACTCTCTAAGGTTGTATTTGCAAGTTGAATTACGAGAGCCACTGACTCACAGGAAAAACAAAAGCTGGTTCACATGTCATGCGTCATGCTATCTTTTAGCCCTTAAATTTCTGATCTCAGTTCCCACATTGCTAACCTGCCTTGCTGACTTTATGCCAATAGCACTGTACAGATTTTATGTAAGGTTAATAAGGAAAAGTTATGGGTTTGTTTATTCATCTACCCTCTTCAACTCTTAACACAAAGTATTTCCAACTTCCCTTTACAGGGAAAATATGCCAAATGTCTTAGCATTTTAAGTACCAAATTAGCACCTGCTTTAAGAATTTAGGAGGCACTAATTGACCTGAAAACAGCCCAACATGAGCAGCAGGCATGGGGCTATGTTTGCTTCAAAATCTTAGCCTGGTTGCCAACGTTTACCTAATGTAAATATAAGAAAAGCAAATTGAACAGTACTGTAGCTTGTGTGCTAAAGCCATCTCTCACTGAGCCAAATACTCCCTGGCGCATGCCATTCCTTGGAACCTAGATAAGCATCCAGTGAGATGGATTAACACTTTGAAGTCACTAGGGTATCATCAAGACTTTTTTGTTGATGATACTGTGTCTTTGGCACTGGAGAAAATCTGGCTCATCTTGTTAGTAGCAGAAAAAATGTAATTCCAGTGAGCTGCCAGGATAATTAGAGCAGGTGAACAGTAGATGGAAATAATGCCCTGAAGAGATGACATAAAATGCTTAGATTCTTTTTCACTTTATTTCAGTGCAACAAAATACTACTAGTATCTATTTGCCTCTGTGTCTCTGTCAATCTTGAGTAGAAAATTGGGCATTTAGGGAAACATTAACTCTTCCAAGCCACTTGGAGACTGTTTAGTGCATATCTGAGCAGAGCTAATTGACAGAGTTGTAAATGAAAACATCACAAAAATGTGATATTTATCTATACTGATTTAAGAATGTTGTTAGAAATTCACAGGAGAATGACTCATTGTTATATTTTTTAGAAAGGAATACAATTCCAGATTCTTGTCAGTGTTTAATTATATGAGTCAGTGGCTTGATATATTTGGGGAATTTAGACTAAGTATATCCTAAAGGCTTTAGAGACTAAAGAGTTTACTTGCCAAAACTGTAATAGCTCTGAAATCCATAAGAATAAATTTTTAAAGGAATTTGGTTGGGTTTCTAAGGTAATTGGACTACAACCTATTTGATCAGTATTATTTTCAATAATCCTTCTGTGTAAAATGAAAAAAAAAAAAAAAACCTGCTACAGGGTTTAGTCTTTAAACTCCTCCCTACTTTTTTTTTGCATTCATGTCTCTGTACCTTTGTGTATATGTGTTATTGTCCTAAACTGGAATGTTTGTTTCCCCTTTTTTAATAAAAATTGAACTTATACTCTCTCATGTCATATCATGGTGACTAGACCAACAAATAATTTGAGAAATGAAATAGGAAATATTTTAGGGCAATTAAACTATTTTGTATAACAGGGATGGTGAATAAATGAAGCTAGGTATTTGCTAAAGTCCATATAACTTTACAACAAAAAGAGTAAAATTTAATACATACAAATAAAAGAATAGGAAACTAAGGGATCCTCCTCAGAATGTGACAAAATAGTTTAACTCTGTTGTAATCATGTGAAACAACCACACTGAAGACACAGAGCAAAGGATGCTGACCTAAGTGATTTGAGAAATTAATGAGATCGGATGAAAGACTCAGTGAACTTTATGTAAGCATTGTACCCTAGTTGGTAAAGTTGTCTCCCTTGGGGGCATGAGTCAACAATTGCAATACCATGTACACATTTAGTAGAACTGAACAGCTGAAGAAATGGTTGGCAGATTGTGGGAATCAGATTTCTCACTGAGGGAGTGAGAGTACAGATAATCAAGGGGAAAACACTGGATCTGTGCAGTGATGGACTGGCATTGGACCTACCAGTGTGAACTCATAAGTACCTCATTGAATACATGGTTAAACTTGAAAAAAAAATATATATATATAATATACACATATATATTTCCTTGTTCTGTCAGCTCAAATGTGTGATGGGTGTGGAATGAAGTTCAGAATTGGGTATAGGCTAAGAAACCCCAAAACCCCTCAGAAGCCTAGCTTGGGGGCTGGGAAAGGCAGCAGCACAGGAATTCAGAGTTCTTTTGTATATCAATAACAGCAGGCTAACCTCATAGGAATACTGAATAGTCTGCCTGGGCCAGGGAGATGGACATGACTTTGACTCTTGATGTGCCTAGGAGGCAGCTCTCTGGTTACAGTGTCTGTGCTGCAGCTTGGAGATGGTTTGCTCCATGCCATGGGGCCACACCTGACCAGACTAACTATGGCGGCCAAGGAAGGTGAAGAATATGGGAGTGCTAGCAGGTGTAGTCAATTGTGGAAGGAGTTGGAAATGGGATTATGGAGGAGGATCCTGCTTGGGATTTAAAGAAAAAGGCAGGCTTCCATGTGTGATGGAGACAAGTGGGACCCTTGTGGGACCATGCGGGTCAACAGGGGTTGAAAGGAGTCTTGCTGGTGGGCCATGAGTAGGTGCCACGAGGTTTTGGGTTAAGAACTGGAGATCGAGGTGACACAGCTGATGGTGCTAGGAACGGTGGGAGACCTGCCCTTTGAGCAAGGGTTACTGGGAGGAACCTGGAGAAGTGAGCTGTGGACTTCTACTTTCTCTTCCGGAGGACGGTACTTCTGACCCGCCTGCTCTGGGAGCGGCCTGACTGGGAGAAGAGGGGAGGGCAGAACTGCATGTTTGCGAGTATGTCTTTGTTTCTAAAGGGAATGAGGTTTAAAGGCAGAATTCCACCATGATTCTAAACCCATGTCACTTTTAATTACGTAATTCCTTTCCTTTTTACCAAACTCTGGCATTGAGAGCCACAATTCCTACCAGCAGCTGACAGAAAAAGAACCATAGGAAAAAAAAAAAAAAAAAACAGCTCCAGGGGATGTTTCTGTAGGAAAAGAACCAAAAACAATGACACCTCAGTAGCAGTGAGCACATCTAGTCTCCAGATCTTGCTTTTTAATATCATTCTCCACTAAAAGGAACTGGGATTTTTTTTTTTTTTTGAGAAATGACTGATTGTAAGACAGAAGCGAGAAATATATAAGATGAGCCTGCAGTATCTTTTAGTCCCATAATGTTAAGAAGTGTTCATAAACAAAACACATAAAGATAGCAATATATCAAAACAAACAACCAAAACATTAGACCCACTGATAGAGCCCCCATAATCAGAACTGAAACAATTTGTTCAATAAAATATATGAAGTAGTATAAAAGTAAAAAATGAATATTCATGGTCCTATACTGATTTACACCAATGACATAAGAATAAGTAAATGGGGGGAAATCTTTCATGTGGAAAAAAATTCAAAAAAATTATTTAAATACTTCATTTTCTAGGAGGGAGAATATAAGTCCTTAGTCTTTAAGTATGGGCTGCTCAAATTAATATTCTTCAATAGATTATAGTACACACCAAGATAAAACAAAATGAATTATGCAGTGGAGAAACCCGAAAAAGAGCATCCCAACAAGAAGATCAAGGTAAACAACAGCAGAGATAAGTAATGTTTTCAATATACACCTTCCGTATGGTAAGATGAAGATGGCCATTTAATTGATATCTTCCTTCCCAAGTCCCATAAACCTCAGTCTAATCATGAGTTAAACATCAGACCATTTCAAAAAGAGAAATATCCTATATATAGTTCCTGATGAATACTCCCCAAAACTCTCAAGGTCATAAAAATAAGGAATTGTTACAGCCAAGAGAAGCCTAAGGAACATGACAATTGAATGCATGTGGTATTCTAAAAAAGATTCTGGGCCAATAAAAAGCACATGAGAAAAATTAAGAAAATATGAATAACTATTGTCTTACTGAGTTTGAGCTACTATAACAAAATACCATAAACTGTGTAGCTTATACACAATTTAAATTTATTTTCATAGTCTAAGGGTTGGGAAGCCCAAGACCCATAATTCAAGCAGATCTGATTTCTTATGAGGACCAACTTTCGTGTTCATAAATGGCTATCTTTTTGCTATGGAATTACATATGGGAAAGTTTTTATTCACTGACTGTTTTATATAATAACCATAGGGAGACACATAAGTTCTTATTCTTTCATTTGCCTTTTAATGAAACCTTGATACATTTTTATAGTAGAGAGATTCCCATACTAGTTCCATACTTGTTGCTTTACTTCTCCATGTTTTTACAGCAACTAGAGAGGTAGAAACTTGAAAATTTTCTAGTTGTCATTCCTTCATATTAAAATTCACTCATTCCTTCATATTAAAGTTGCACTTTAGTATATTCACAGATGTATATTTTTTCAGTTCAGAGAAATGACATCTAGATCATCCACAGTTTCTAACAAATGACTTGCACTACTGGGAAAATGTTAGGTGTTAAGCATCTACATTAAAAAAAAAAAATCCAAACTTCATTAACCTTACCCCTTAAGGAAGAAGAAAAAGCAGAACAAAACAAACTAAGCCTCAAATTAATAAAAGAACAGAAATAATAAAGAGAAGAGCAGAAATAATAAAAATAGAGGATAGAAACAATAATAAATAAACAATGAAATTGTTACTTTCTTGAAAAGATCAACAAAATTAAGAAACCTTTAGCTAGACTAAAGAAACAACAAGAGATACCTCAAATAAAGTCATAAACAAAATGGGTAGATATTAACTTATGCACAAAAATAAATACATAATATCATGAAACTATTATAAGCAGCTATATAACAAGAAATTAGAAAATCTAGAAGAAATGGATAATTTCCAAAAGACATACTTATTTAGATAAAATTATGAAAAAATGTAAAATATGACTATACCAACCATGAGTAAGGAGACTGAGTTACAATAAAAATGCATAAGCAAAGACAAACCCACAAATATTATAAATAGACTTACTGGTGATTCTATCAACCATTTAAAAAGAACTAACACCAGTCCTTCTCAAACACATCCAAAAAATTAAAGAGAAAGATACACTTCCACATAAACTTTATGAGACCAGTATTACCTTAATAGCAAAGATGGACAGACACTTCAAGGAAAGGAAACTACAGGTTAACACCCCTGATGACTATAGATGCAAACATCCTCAGCAAAATACTAGCAAACCAAATTTAAAATCATATTAAAATGTTCATATACAATGTTTAAGTGAAATTTACCCTTGAAATGGAAGGATGATTTAACACAAATCAATAAATATGATATACCACATTGACCGAAGAAAAGGTAAAAGCTAATTACATATATGTAATAATTATCTCAACAGAGGCAGACAAAGCATTTGGCAAAATGTAGTGTCCTTTCATGATTAAAAAAAAAGCTCTCAAGGAAGAGTTTTTCATCCTTGAAAAAAGAAGGCAATCCCATCTATAGGACAACATGGACGAATCTGGAAAACATACTGAGAATTAACTCAGTCACAGATTGACAAATACACACACTATTCTACTTAAGTAACATACCTAAAATAATCAAACTCATAAAAGCAGAGAATATGATGGTTACTAGGAGCCAAGGTGAGGGGGAAATGGGCTTTTGTTACTTAACAATTATATAGTTTGAGCTGTTCAAAATAAATAAGATCTAGAGATCTTCTGTATAACACAATGCAATTAATGATGTACTGTACACTTAAAGTTTGTTTTAAGAGTCTGAATCTCAAATGAAGTTTTCTTAACACATACAAAGGCACGCACACATGCACAATGGGCAGGAGAAAACTTTGGAGATGAGAAACAGGTTTGTTACCTTGATTGTCACGATGGTTTCACAAGTGAGTGCATATGTTCACATCCATCAAATTTTATACATTAAATACGTGTAGTTTCGTGTAACAATTATATTTCAATGCAGCTGTTAGAAATGAGGAATTGGCTCATAACTGAGCACATTTCATCAGAACTTCATAATACAGAAAACAAAGAAAATTCTAAAATATTACTGAAAGAATAGCAGTGCTCATACAAAAGAACTAAGTCTAGGTTGACAAATGACTTCCACATCACCAATGACAAGTGGGGGAACACTTTGAAATAAAATCTTCAATGTAGTAAATGAACTAAACATCAAACCTACACTTTATATCCCATAGAAGTCTCATTTAATTGAAAGAGGAAATTATTCTGAAAAATGCTGTCTCATAATGTTTGATTCATTATTCTCTTTGAAAATTCTTAATAGGACAATCATATAATTTATCATCCAAACTATGATGTGACACTTCCCAGCATAAAATTTTAATAAATTATAAATAATTATGAATTACCCAATTAATATTTATAATAGTATCAGGAAAACGGTAAACTGTGTTTGCCCTGTGCACACTCAGACAAAAGATCAGCCTACTCTTGAAATGCATACTCCTTCAAGGAGAGAAAACCAAGGTAAGAGTCTAGAATATGAAAAACAACATGTAAGTAGCTTGGTGAAATAGTTTTCTGTAAAAGTCTAGGTTCTTAAATAATGTATTATGTGGTAAAATTGAAATTCCGGTCAATAGTATTGCAACAGTATTGATGGTAGAAAGAGAAAATAGGCAACCAAGGAGGTGAGAGTATTTTGGAGTAGTTTTCATTTAAGTATATTTATATTTTATTCCATAAATTTAAATACTTTATAGAGATAAGTAAGCATATGAAGGAGTTTCAGGAAGTTAGGGACACTGAAAGAAACATTAGAACAGTATGCCTGATTTTCAAAGCAAAAGAATAGTGAACTCATCTAATGAAAGCCAGGAGAGAAAAAAGAAAGGGAAAAATAATATATGGTTCACAGAAAACATATATAAGAGGGAAAAATGTTACATCACAACCATTACAATAAAGTAATATGAGATATATCATTAAATCAAGAAAGAATTCACAAATCTATCGAGTTGTCCACAAAAAACATAGTAAAGCAAACAGTTACACACACAAGAAAGGAGGAAAACAAAGGAGTTGAAAAGCTATGCAAGAAATCATAAACCAGAGAAAGGAGGGAAGCAATTTTATCATCAAACAACGTAAAACAATGCAGTGGTATGAGGAAGAAATAAAGGATGCTGTATACAATAAAAAATGTTTAGTGTAGCCCTGACTGGTGTGGCTCAGTTGGTTGTGTGTCATCCCACAAACCAAAAGGTACCTGGTTCGGTTCAATTCCTGGCCAGGGCACGTGTCTGGTTTGCTGGGAAGTCCTCAGATGGGAACTTGGGAGAGGCAACTGATGGATGTTTCTGTCTTACATCGATGTTTCTTTTCTTCTTTCTCCCCCCCATCCTCTCTCTCTCTAAAATAAAATTAACAAAGTCTTTTTTAAACATGTGTCCTGCCATGCATACACACGCAACACACGCAGCATGTCTCTGATATGTCAGGCAACAACTGCCAGTGCTATAAGATAAATAGGGATAGAAATATATAAAAATAATAGTTGAAAATTTTAACAAATTCTCAGAAATATCAGGCAAGAGATACAGAAATATTCAAAAAATTGAATAGCTGAATTAATACAAGTTAAGTAGAAATGTATTCAAAGATTTTATCACCAAGAGAACACCATTTAGTGTACCTAAAATATTGTCAAAAATATTATATTGTCAGCCACAAAATGTTTTGGTATTTCAGTTAAATTATACTTACACATTAAAAATTTTCTGTATACAAAGACATAAAATTCTGCCAATAAGAAAATAATTTGTGGATAGAGAGCTGTATTCATACAAATTCATAGTTCAAATGTCAGTTAGTAGCTTTTAATTAAAAAAAAAACTATAAAAGCTATTTTAAATGAAATCAGTTATTGTTCAAAATTTTTCCTTGATAATATCCTTAAAGAAATAGCTGGGTAATTATCTATGAACTGTTGTTTTCATGTGATTTTATATATTTTATAAGATTTCTATAACAAAATAGCTTATAACAATTTATACTTCTTTCATGATTATTTCTTATCAACCTTATTGATGATCTTTTTATTGCCAAATAGAACAGACATTTTGCATTCTTTGCTTCATTTGAATTCTCAGAACATTTTAAACAATTGACTATAGAAACATGTTCTTCACTGCTTCAGTGATTTTATATAATCTTACTTTTTCTCAAAGAATAAAGGTGATTATTTTTGCCCATTTTACTGAATGTTTTCCATCCCTACTTGCCACTTAAATATTAAATTGCCTCAGTGCTGTCTTCTGGACCTCCTCCTCATCAGCCCTGGGTGGGGTACAGTTATACGTTTGTAACTCAAATGCACTCCTCCTTCCAGACGAATCCTGTGAATTCCAAATTCACAATCTAAACTTATTGACTTAATTACTTTGATATCTCTAAGGTATTTCAAATATAAAATTTTCATAGTGAAGTTCTCTTCACCTCAAACTGGTTCTCACCAGGTCTTCCTTAGTGAACTAAAATCCATCCAGATACCAAAGTCAGGAGCAACATTCATGCTGTACTCCACTCTCCGACACTCAGATCCCATCGAAAGGCAACTCCTATGCTCTGAGTCCACAATATTCTACTTCTGTCATCTCTGCTGATACCCCTCTTGTTCAAGCCACATCAATTCTTGGACTACTGCCATCCCCTCTTAACTGCTTTTTCCAGTGACTTTCCAATAGATTCTTTGCTAGAGAATGCTTTCCAAAAAAAAAAAAAAAATGTACTTTACATCATGTTGGTCACTTACCTACAATCTTATAATAGCTTTCCATTAGATTTTGGACTCAATCCAAGTTACTTATCATGGCCTAGTGACCCAGCTCCAGCTTTGTCCCAGACTTCATCTCTGACAGCCGACCCTTCCTCTCTCACTCTACTGCTGCCACAATGCTCTCCGTCAGTTCCTAGAACCTGCCAATCCACGTCTAGTGCCAAGGTCTGGTCCTGGTTATCATTCTCTTTATCTAGCATAAGCTCCTGGATTTGGGCCTATGTCCTTCTTACATTTCAGAGATAACCTAAATAACCTCAGTGATGTCGTACCTTCCTCTTACTCAGGAATCTTTGTAGTGCTTGCTTCCTTTTTACTTAATACAGTTTGCTATTTCTCTATCTAGTTCTCTGTTTGTCTTGCATTGTCTTGTAATTTGCTCAATATTTGTGCTTTCTTTTCCTACAGCGCAGGGCCACTAGAGTAGAGATTCTGTCTACCTTACCTTTGTCCCTTTTCCTTGTTCCACAAATACTTCTTAACAAGTATTTACTATTGACTGTGGTGTATGGTAGAAAGTGCATACATAAATCATTAAATACAATAACTATGTAATAGATGTATTGTGGATATTAGCAAACAATAAATATTTTAAAAATACTTGTCTTATAAATTCCATTGCAAAAATCCTTCTAAGTTATTAAGTAGGATGAGGGGAATAAACATACCTGCTGAATTTCTGTTTTTTACTACAATTGTGATTGAACATTTTTAATATATTATTTTAAAGATTTTTATGGCTTTACTGAGACAGAATTGACAAATAAAATTGTAAGATATTTAAAGTGTGCCTTGTGATGATTAGGTATAAGAGGTCTGTCTGGAAGAAGTCCAGCCATTGGTAATATAATGAGGACAGTTTGCACAACATCAGCGTAACCTGGCAGCCAAGGAGAGTGGACTGGGATGAGCATGAGTGAACAATGACCATTTCTTCGTATTAGTCAGTGGGGGCTGTAGGGTCCACTGAGTGAGCTTGTATATTGTGCGGCTGTCACATTCAAAATGACTGAACAAGTGCAGAAATAAATCTGCATCAAATTTTGTGTTAAACTTGAGTATTCCTCCACAGAAACTATTGGGATGATTCCGAAGGCTGCAGCCATGGGCAACTGGTGACTGGCAGCTTTCTCATGACAACACATCTGCTCATGCATCAAATCTTGTGCAGAGTCTTTTGGCAAAACATTAAATCACCCAAGTAACTCAGCCCGCCTACACCCCACATTTGGTACCCTGTGGCTTCTGCCTTTTCACTAACTAAAATCACCTTTGAAAGAGAAAAGATTTCAGACCATTGGTGAGATTCAGGAAAATATAACAGGACAGCTGATGGTGATTGGGAGAATTGTGTGAGATCCCAAGGTGCCTACTTTGAAGGGGACTGAGGCATCACTGTGGTATATACAATGTTTCTTGTATCTTGTATCTCATTCAATAAATGTCTCTATTTTTCATATTACATGACTGGATAGCTTCTAGGTGGACCTTGTACATACACATTATTAAAGGATTCCCCATTAGTAAACTAACACACCCATTCATCCACCCATATTTATCTTTGTGTATGTGTGAGAGAGAGAACATTTACGTTCTATTCTCTTAACAAGTTGCCATCACACAACCATGTTATTAACTATATTCACCACGTTGTACATTAGGACCTCAGACCTCACCCATCTTTCCCCATTTCCCCTACTTCCCAGCCCCAGGAAACCACTTTCATATACTTTTTATTCCCTATTTATATGAGTTTGTCTTTTTTTCCTTTTTAAATTCCACATAGAAATGATGATGTGTAGTATTTGTCATTCTCTGTCTGGCTTATGCCACTTAGCATAATAGCCCGGAGGAACATCCATGTTGCCAAAGATGACAGGATTTCCTTCTTTCTCAAAGCTGAATAATATCCCATTGTGTAATATACATTCCACACATTTTTTATGCATTTATCTGTTGACAGATACTTTGGTTATTTCTATACCTTGGCTATTGTGAGTAATGCCGCAATGAACATGAGACTGCAGGTATCTCTTAGAGGTCCTGTTTTCGTTTTTGGAGGACATATACCCAGAAGTGGGATTAAATGATCACACAGAAGTTCTGTTTTCCATAGTGACTGTACTAACCCGCACCAGTTCACAGTCCTGCCAGCAGTGCATGAGTCTTCCTTTTCTTCATTTTCTTACCAACACTTACGCCCTCATGTATTCTTGATAATAACCACTTTAACAGGTGTGAGGGGATATCTCACTGTGGGTTTGGTTTGTATTTCCCTTTTGATAGTGATACCCAGCACCTTTTCATGTCCTTATCGGCCATTTGTGTGCCTTCTTGGAAAAATATCTACTCAGTTCTCCTGTCCATTTTTATTGAAATAGTTTTTTGCTATTAAGTTGTGTGTTCTTTATATTAATCCCTTATCATATGTATGATTTTTTAATATTTTCTCCCACTCTATAGGTTGCCCTTTCATTTTGCTGATTTTTGTTTTTTGCCATGCAAAAGCTTTTTAGTTTGATGTACTCTTAATTATTTTTGCTTTTGTAGCTTTTACTTTGGTGTCAAATTCCCCCTGCTCCAAATCATGGCTGAGACCACAAACATGTGCTTACCCATGTTTTCTTCTCAAAATTTAAGATATTAGGTTTTATATTCAGAGCTTTTTGTTCATTTTGAGTTGGTTTGGGGTAGGGCATAAAGTAGAGATCTAGATTTATTATTTTGAATATGGCCGTCAAGTTTTCTAACACCATTTAGTGAAGGGACTATATTTATGGCTCCTTCATTGAAAATTACTTGACAGTAGATGATTGGGTTTATTTCCGGGCTCTCCATTCTGGCCCATTGGTCTATGTGTTTGTTTTATTTTAATACCATACTTTTGGGTTACTATAGGTTTGTAACATACTTTGAAATCAGGAAATGGGATGTGTCAAGCATGTGTCTCTTTCTCAGGATTGCTTTTGTTACTTTTGTGGTGCCATACAAATTTTAGAATTGTTTGTTCTATTTCTGTGAAAAATATCATTGAAATGTTAAGTATTTCAATGAATCTCTAGATCACTGAGGGTGGTATGGATATTTTAATAACATCAGTTCTTCTAATTCATGAATGTGGATGATATTTCACTTTATTTGTGTTTTCTCCCAATTTTTATCTAATGTCAGAGTTTTCAGTGTACCAGTCTTTCATTTCCTTGGTTAAATTTATTGTAAAGTACATCATTGTTTTTTATGCAATTGTAAATTAGATTGTTTTCTTAATTCCTCTTTCTGATAGTTTGTTTGTGAAGATAAATGCATTGATTTTGTATGTGGGTATATATTGATTCTGTATTCTTTAATTTAATGAATTTGTTTATTACTCTTTTTTGAGAGTCTTTAGGGTTTTCTGTATGTATAGTATCATGTCATCTTCAATAGAGACAATTTCAATTCTTCCTTTCCAATTTGGATGCATTTTTTTTCTTCTTCTTGATGAATAGCTCTGGCTAGACTTGCAAAACAAAGTTGAATAAAAGTGTTGAGAGTGGGCATCTTTGTGTTGTCCCTTAGTTTAGAGAAAAAGTTCTCAGCTTTTCACCATTGACTATGATGTTATCAATAGGCTTGTCATAAATGGTCTTTATTATGTAGGGGTACATTCCCTCTATAACCAGTTTGTTGAGAGTTTTTAATCATTACTATTGGATTTTAAATTTTGCCAAGTGCATTTTTTGCTTTTATTGAGATGATCATGTGAATGGTATTGTTCATTTTGTTAATGTGGTGTGTCACATTAATTGATTTGTGGTTGTTGAGCCATGCTTTTGTTACAGGGATTAATTCCACTTGAGCATGGGATTTGATACATTCAATGCACCCTTGGATGTGGTTCAGTAATATTTTGATGAGAACTTTTGCATCCATTATTAGCATGGATATTGGCCTGTTATTCTATTTTCAGAAGTGGATACACCAATTCACACTCCCACCAACTGTGCACGGAAAGTTCCCTTTTCTTCACATCATTGATAACTCTTGTCATTTGTTTTCTTTTTGATAGTAACATTCTATCAGGTGTGAGGTGATATCATGGCTTTGATTTGCATTTTCCTGATAAGTAATGATACTGAGCATTTTTTACTGTTCCTGTTGGCCATCTATGTGTTTGGATAAATATCTATTCATATCTTTTTCCTATTTTTTTAAATTGAATAAATTTAAATTTTGTTGTAAATATATCACTAATTAATAAACTACTTTTTAAAAAGTGTCTGATTCTTGACAATTTCCTTTTCAAAATTTAATATTATTTTATATGTCTGTGACTTCCATGTCTTTATTTACTACCACAAAAGAAAGTTTATTTTTGCTGTGTACCAAGATTTGATTTGATTTCAATGATTAATAGTGGGTCTCTGGATTCACAATTTCTAAGTCACAGAGATTCTGTTAAACTTTGCTTGATTATATACACATTTTATCTCAGAATTTTAGAAATCTTTTAGAAATTCGGTGAGACAGAACTATAGTCGATGGCAGCATGAAATTTTTCCTGAGTCTTGAAGAGTTTAAGTCCCATTTAATATAGATCATGTTAAATATCTGCTTCCTCTGTGAGTTATATAAGATAATCCTACACACAGGGATTTTTTCAGGAACCAAATTAATAAATAGATAATTATTGTCACAAAGTTGTAATGAGAGGACTCTGTAGCAGAATGTTGCCTAGACCATAGATGGTAATACAGGTTACCAAAACCAAAACAAAAACCTTTGGTGTTTTAAAATAAATCAGGAGTACTATTACTAATTAAGCTGCCTCAACAGGTGTACACTATGCTAGGAAAACCAAGATATATGGTCTCTCTACCTTGATTCTTCAAGTAGACAACTAATGAGAACACAGATTATTCAGTGGGGTCTGATTGCTACATCTGCAAGCAAAACACAGTGAAACAGTTCCAGGTGCCGTATTTGGATGAGTGACAGAGACATCAATCTAGACTTTGGTACTCACAGTGTGGTCCTGAGCACCAGCATCTATAGCAGCTGAGTTTATTAGAAAAGTAGAATCTCAGGTCCATAGCAGACCTATGGATTCTGAATTTGCTTTACAACAATCTCAGGTAAATTAAATATACATTGACATTTGGGAAGCATTTGTCTAAGTGCTACCACCTCCTTTTTCAACTCCTAGTGTAAACCCTTGAACTTTATGTTCAACCAGAGGAAGATAACAGGAAGAAGAGGAGTCTCAATCAACTCAAATTTTCACAAATTGATTAGTTTATATGAATAGGTAGGATTAATCTGGTTTAAATAGAATGTCAAAATAGTGACTGGGTTCAGTCTCAGAAAAATAAATTGCTCTAATCATCTGAGGAACCTGTATATTATATCCATTATATTTCATATGGTACCTCTAAATGAATTAGGGAAGTGTCCTCATTTTTTTTTTCATGGCAAAATTAGTTATTTTTATTCCCAGCTTTCTGCCTGGTATGTAAAGCTGGATCAACTGTAGTCCAGTAACGGCCACTTCTACAGTTTCAGAGATGATGATAATATGTACATCTTTGCTTCCAATCCTTACTCCTTGGACGTAGAACAGAATTAGTAAAGGTGTGGTGCAATGAGTGCCTTCCACTTCATCCCAGAAAAAGCTCATTTTAGTTGTAGGCAGTGGTTGGTCCACCAGATTTTCCCTTAATACTAATAGCTATACTGTATTTGGGGAAATTTTTCAAAAGTTCAGGCTCAGACCTCAATTTATTTTGCAAATGCAATGCCAGTTTCTTCTTCACCTTTATTTACATTATTGTATTTAGCTCAGACTTTAAAAGAAGAGTAAATTACACTAATAATTTCTCCGTATAACCCAGAAGTCCTCATAAATGCTTCTGGAAAAGATATTTCAAATCAATTGAAACACCATTGAGTTTCTAAGTCTCCTTTATCAACACAAGGGAAATTGGCCAGACAGGAGCAGAAAGAGGACAGAACAATAAATTGAAAAATGGGCAGGGGACGTGAACAGACACTTTTCTCAAGAAGACATACAAATGGCCAACAGATACACAAAAAGGTGCTCAACTTCACTCACTATTAGGGAAATGCAAATCAAAACTACAGTGAAATGCCACCTCACACATTTAGAATGGCAGTTATCAACAAGACAATTAACGTCAAGCATTGGACAGATGGTGGAGAAAAAAGACTCTTATTCAATGCTAGTGGGAATGTAAACTGGTACAGCCACTATGGAAAACAGTATGGAGGGTACTCAAAAAATTAAGAACAGAGTTACCACATGACCCAGTGCTCCCTCTACTGGGTATCTATCCAAAAATTTTGAAAACATTTATTCAGAAGGTTATATGCATCCCTATCTTCACTGCAGCCTTATTCACAGTGGCCAAGACATGGAAATAACCAAAATGTTCTTCAACAGATGATTGAATAGAGATGTGGTACAAATAAACAAAGGAATACTATTTAGGGGTAAGAAATGATGTAATACTGCCATTTGTGAAAACGTATAAATCTTGAGGGTATCATGCTAAGTGAAATTTAAAAATAAACAACAAAGAACCAAATGATTTCGCTGATATGTGGGATTTAAAACCAAAACTCATAGACACACAAATCACTATGGTGGTTAGCAGAGAAAAGGGGGTTGGGGGTAGTAATGGGTAAGTGTGGTCAAATATGTAGTGCCAGATTATTTGATTTTTGTGGTGGGCACAAAATGCAATATACAGATCATGTATCATACAAATGTATACTCTAATCCTAATGTAATCTTACTAACCAATGTCACCCCATTAAATTTAATTAAAAATGAAACAAATGAAAGTGACAAAAAAGAAGGGGATTCTATAAGGGAAAAGATTGCAGATATGCAATGGGCATGGCGATGCTGATTTATCTAAGCCATGTTTTTGTTGAATTCTTGTATCTGATCAGCTTGACTCTGGACAGGTTTCATGATGATTTTTGCCCAGCATTTATTTGTAGAGGCCTTAGTGAACTGCCACACTGAATTTTAGTGACATTGTCTTAAATAAAACTGGACATTTAAAGGCAGTTAGGAAAAAAGTCAGAGATATTTTCTATGTGACAAGAACTATATTTCATATTAGATGTATTTTATAGTGAGATTGTGATACATTTTATTGCATCAGGAGGTAAAATGCATTTCAAATATAAAATATTTAAAATGAAGATATACTATATAGTATATTTTGAAATTACATTTGGAAGGCCTGTCTAATACAGTTAAGAAATCTAATATTGAAACAATGCTTGCAGGAATTATGAGCTTAGATATTAAGTGCTAAGAACAATACTTTTTAATAAGTAAAAGAATTATCTTTTAACTAAAAGGATAAAGTCAAACCAACAACCACAATACACTTTAGGTCTGAGTGAAAGTAATTATTTTCTTGAAGAAAAATAAAAATTGATCTTCTATTTTATTTTATTGCTGTTCAATTCCAGTTATACCATTTTCCCACATTGCTCTCACCTGCCCTGCCCACCCTCTGCTCCCAAAGTAAATCCTTAACCTGTTATCCACGCTGGTGGGCCCTTTATATGTGTTCCTTGATGACCCTGCCCCTTTTTCCACCCATTATGCCCCTCCACCTTCCCTTCTGGTCACTGTAAGTTTGTTCCTTATTTCTGTGTCTGGTTCTTTTGTTCATTTGTTTATTTTGTTCATCTGAATTAGAGTTTTCCAAACCACGCATGAATTTTTAAACATCTTCCCAAAGTAATATGCAATTTACTTTTTATAAAGTTATAACTCAGATCATTACATTAACCATCATTTCTGTCAATACATTCATTCAGTAAACTGCATTAAATTTTTCTGGCTATATTTCATAACAAATGTCCTCTTTTAGAACTTTTTAAACTTTTCAATCAGAAGATGCTTTAGGTTCTATTTCCTCATAGATAATAATTCAGAAATGGAAACTGTGTCTATGAGTAACCAGAGTCTATCTTTGTAAAGTTATAGCTGTTTCTTGTTACATACCATTTTGTGATATATGTTATCACCAAGATATAAAAAAAAATCCAATGATAAATTTAACTGTTCACGAGATGGTACTAGTCATGAGTTGGTGGTCTTAAGTGTGCAACATGATGCTTAGATTTAGGAAGGACTACTTTGTGTGAGCCACTTCCCTCAGATGTGCACCAGAGTGTACGGGGACCTGAAGAGGTTAAGAATAGTACAGGAAACAGAGAAGCCAAAGAACTGATATGTACAACCCATGGACATGAACTAAGGAGGTGGGGGGGGGGTTGCTGGAGGGCCAGGGGGTGCAGGTAGAAGGGGGTAAAGAGGAGAAAAAAATGGGAAAGTTGTAATGGCATAATCAGTAAAATATACTTAAAATAAATAAAATCCTTTACAAAATATTTTGTAAAAAGAAACTGCATCAAAGGATGTTAAAAACACTTTTGCTTATACTAATATAATTTAGTTTTTATATTAGTAGGCAATACAAAATATCTTATTCCTTTCTTCGGATTTATTGGGGTGACACTGCTTAACAAAATTATGCAGGTTTCAGCTGTACAATTCTACAATACATCATGTGTACACTGTATTTTGTGTTTACCACCTCGAGTCTCCACCCACCACCATTGATTTTCCTCCCACCACTCCCACAACCCTGGGCAATCACCACACTGTTGCCTGTGTCCAAAATTTCTTTCTCCTTTTTTCTTTTTAGCTCAATACCCTCACCCCAAAAACTTCCCAGTCCAACCCTGACTGCCTTCAGTCTACCTTATTTTGCTTGTTACTTCATTCTGTTCTTTAAATTCCACATATGAGAGAAATCATGCAATTTTGTCTTTCTGTGATTGGTTTATTTCACTTAACATGTTCTCCAGGTTCATCCGGTCTGTCATAAAAGGGTACATTTTCCTTCTTTTTTTCTTTTCTTTTCTTTCTTTTTTTCTTTTTTATAGTAAAATTTAATGCAGTTTACTGAATGAATGTTTATGGAGTAGTATTCCATCGTGTAAATGTACCACGGCCTTTTTATTACACATCTATTGATAGACACTTAGATTGTTTCCAAATCTCAGCTCTTGTAAACAATGCTGCAATCAACATAGGGGTGCATATATGTATTCTTTCAAATTAGTGTTTCAGGTTTCTTCAGATAAATTCCCAGAAGTAAAATTGCTGGGTCATAAGGTATTTCATTTTGGATTTCTGAAGGACACTCCATACTGCTTTCCACAGTAGGTGCAACACTCAACATTTCCACCAACAGTGCACCAGGGTTCCCTTTTCTCGCATTCTCACCAGCACTTTGTTGATTTATTGATGATAAACACTCTGGCAGGTGCGAATTGATATCTCATTATGATTTTAATTTGCATTTCTCTGATGATTAGTGATGAGCATTTTTTACATATATGCACTGGCCATTTATATGTCTTCTTTACAGAACTGTCTATTTAGGTTTTTTGACCATTTTTTAATTGTTCTTTTGTGTTGAGTTTTCTAAGTTCATTATAAATTTGGTTATTAACCCCTTATGAGATGTATCAGTGAATATGTTCTCCTATTCAAGGTTGTCTTTTAATTTTCTTTATGATTTCCTTTGCTGTGCAGGGATATTTTAGTTTGATTTAGTCCCATTTGTTTATTTTTTCTTTCTTTTC